>JASCZW010009727.1:0-40649 GCA_034211315.2 Aedes japonicus
GAATTTTTCGTCAAGGAAAATTTCCCAACTCCCTGGGCATAGGGTATGATTGTACTTGCTTGCCATACAATCATACTAATGCAAATATGGTTACCTGGCATCGAAAGCTCTCAATTAAGAACTGTGAAAGTGCATTTACAAGACTAAATTGAGAGTAAGCAATAAGTGAATTGCAAGAGCAATAAGTTCGAAATGCTTAAAGAAGAAGAAACAGGAGTTGGATACCAATAGAACAATCAACAGATCCAATAACATGCTGGCATTTATAAAACGCTTTAGTCATAATTTTCACGACCCTTACACAACTCAAACATTATCAATTGCCTGTGTGTGGTCCATACTGAAATATGTATTGTACCCTGGTCACCTTTTTCAATGATGAAGAGTGAATGAAGAGCGAATAAAGTTTGTACAAAACCCGTTTTTATTATTTGCCCTACGTAAATTAGCTTGGGAAAGATTGCCTCTCGCAGCTTATGAAATTTACTGCAAGCCTATCAGCATGCAAACATAAAAAAAACGCATAGAGTTTGCAAAGGTTTCGTTTGAAAGCGGGATTGTTTCGAATGGCATTGATTCAGCATAGTTAAAATAAATGTTTACATATCCTGTCAGCAACTGCGTAACCGAAATATTTTTATTGTTTACATCGCACAAACTACGCCAAATTTGGACCTCTGAATCAGATGATGGCGATCTACAATTTTAATAACGAAAAAGTTGATTTTACTAAATCAAAATCCAAATTAAAGCAATACTCTAATGCTATTTAAAAAAACACGCCATATAAATATTGTAAACAAAAAAATTTTTTTTACGCAAACGCGTAAAATATCCCCTCGTAAAATTCCAAGCCAAAGGAGGCGTAAACAACGAAAATGTTAGCAATCTTCCATACAACAGGCTAGATTCAGGTGTTATCTGGCCTTAATTTACATGAAATATCCCATTATTTTCCGCCAAATCTAGCATTCCCTTTATGTGCATTATATAACGCAGAATATTCAATTGTCTCAAGGGTTTCTATGATTGAACACCTTTCTTCTTTTTTTTTCTTTTTTTTAAAAAAAAAAGACCTTGCGTAGCGTAGTTGCTACTCCGTTACCGATCAGAACTAGTGTAATTGCACAGAGAACCACATAGATGGAGCTTGGGAGTAGCTTTGCATCTTCAATGTACAAGTTCACTAATTATATGTATAGATCAGTAACCGCGCCGGCCACGTCCCTCACGGTCTTTGTGGAGGAAGGATGATTAGTTTGACAATTGTTGATAGAACCGGTGTTTACCTCTGCGTCTCCGCACAATTGTCAAGGGAAGGGATAGTTTTGTGTTAGTGTGGCAGGTTATTTTTAGATCATGGATTCACTGTGGTAAGTGATGCGATCAATGAAAGGCAGTAGACTGCTTTTTATTCTAAATCTAGTGGTGATAGAAAGAGGCAAGTGACAAGTGACAAGGAAGAGGACGGGCCTGGGATTGAACTCCCGACCATCTGCTCAGTAAGCAGAACGGATAACCACTGAGCTATCCAGCCACGTCATTTTTAAAACCCAACACCTTTCCAGGATTAACAGTCCAAATTTCTTTAGGTTGCATATAGCCACTGTACAGAAATTTAAGTCTGCTCAAGTACAAAGCATCACTCCTGCAAGGCAGATGTTCCGAAGTTTCACGTTCCATGTTACAGAAACGACAGATATCATTCTGAACCTGGCCAATGTTTTTCAAATGATATCCACTCGGGCAATGCCCGGTTACTAGGCCAGTATAGGTACAAGGAGCTCTCTTATTGAGCTCCAGGAGCTTTTTGCTAATTGTAACATTTGGAATTATAAACCTTTTCGATTGAACACACTTTGTGGTGACCATCCAATTGGTCATCACCCTTTGCTCTTTGCAAGATTTTAATTCCATTTTTATGACACAGTACGATATACCGCAGAATGGATCTGGGACAATAAACTGTGCATTTGAACCTTGTTTAAAGGGCGATACGGTCAAAATTTGGTCAATATCAACTTGACGTATTTCTTTCAATTTTGCATTTAAAAACCTGAACACCCCTCATTTTGAAGGTGTGTGTGTGTAGAATGTTGCTCCTATTTTGATTTTGGAATTCACTCTTCAGTTGTCAAAATGCCGTCAAGCAAGAAGAGCAGCGTATCAAAATTTTGCTCGCGCATCGCGAAAATCCGAGCTACTCGCACGCAAAGTTGGCAAAATCGCTAAAAGTTGCCAAATCAACCGTTACAAATGTAATTAAAGTGTTTGGGGAACGTTTGTCGACAGCCAGGAAGTCTGGATCAGGGGAAATCGAAAACCGGAAGCCGCTGAGACGACAAAGAGAGTTGCCGGTAGTTTCAAGCGAAACCCTAACCTATCTCTCCGAGATGCCGCAAATAAGCTGGGTGTATCGTCTACAACCGTGCATCGAGCCAAAAAACAGGCGGACTATCGACTTACAAGAAGGTAGTGACTCCAAATCGCGATGATAAACAAAATACGACGGCCAAGCGCGATCCCGGAGGCTGTACACGACGATGCTGACGAAGTTTGACTGCGTGGTAATGGACGACGAAACCTACGTCAAAGCCGACTACAAGCAGCTTCCGGGACAGGAGTTTTATACGGCAAAAGGAAGGGAAAGGTAGCAGATATTTTCAAGCACACGAAACTGTCAAAGTTCGCAAAGAAATATCTGGTTTGGCAAGCCATCTGTACCTGTGGCTTGAAAAGCAGCATTTCATAGCTTCCGGGACTGTCAACCAAGAAATTTACGTGAAAGAGTGTTTGAATAAACGTCTGCTGCCTTTCCTGAAGAAACACGGTTGTTCCGTACTGTTTTGGCCGGATTTGGCATCTTGCCATTACGGTAAAAAGGCCATGGAGTGGTACGCCGCCAACAACGTGCAGGTGGTTCCCAAGGACAAGAACCCTCCCAACACGCCAGAGCTCCGCCCAATTGAGAAATACTGGGCTATTGTCAAGCGGAACCTAAAGAAGACCAAAAAAACTGCTAAGGACGAGCAGCAGTTCAAGGCAAACTGGCTTTCTGCGGCGAAGAAGGTGGACAAGGTGGCTGTACAAAATCTGATGGCAGGGGTCAAGCGTAAGGCCCGGCAATTCGGATTTGGAAAAGTGGAAGCCTAACTGAATATTTTTCCTGAATTTTATACTAATTGAACCTGAAAAAGAAATTTAATTTGATTTTTTAAATAAACTATTTCACCGATTTACACGCGTTTTCCCTTGACCAAATTTTGACCGTATCACCCTTTAGCAAGCTCGTCTGCCCTTTCATTACCTTCAATGCCACAGTGTCCCGGAACCCAGAATAAATTTACCGAGTTCTCTTGGCACACCTTTCGCAATGAAAGAATGCATTCCCAGACAAGTTTGGATGTACATTTATAATTACTTAACGCTTTGAGTGCCGCTTGGCTGTCTGTAAAAATACAAATATTTGCATATCAATATTTCCTCTTCAGACAAACATCAACACATTTTATTATAGCAAAGATCTCCGCTTGGAAAACCGTTGGATAGTTTCCCATCGCCACTAAGATTTCTACCTCAAGACCGATGATTCCTGCTTCCGTTTTTGTTCAAATTTTGGAGCCATCTGTGAAGAATTTTATGGAGCCACGTCGAACAGTGGGACCTCCGACTTCCCAATCTATACGTGACGTATCACATATGTTGTTAGGGATGTCATGGTTTTCCAAAGGTTTCATCCAGTCTCCATTTATGTTCATCACTGGCCCATTTTGAAAGCTTTGTGAAATGCTCAGGTGACCGACTAAGTCACCAGACATGAAAATTTTCAACCGTTCAAGTCTATTTAGAATTGAATTCAACGCATTTGATGGAGTGCTGCGCATCGCTCCCGTTATAGTAATGGATACTAGCCGTTGAAGTTTTGTAAGGTTTTTCTGTGCAGTAGGCTCTTTTGTTTTTGGCCACCAAACAAGAGAAGCATACGTTTATTTTGGACGTAGTATGGATGTATAAATCCACATTATCTTTTTGGGTCTTGGACCCAATTTTCTGCCAAATGTTTTTGAGCATATCCAGAAAGCACTAGTTGCCTTACCGATCACACACTCAAGATGAGCATTCCAGTTCAGTTTGGCATCCAGTATCACTCCTCAGTATTTAACCTGTTCACTAAGATGAATCTTAAATCCTCTTAGCTGAAACGCTTTTAGACTAAACTTCCTTTTCCTAGTGAAAGGTACAATTACTACTTTTGCTGGATTAATGCTAAGACCCTCCTTGATACACCAAGACTGGGTAAATTTTAGGGCCCGTTGCATTCTTACTGAAATGATGTTGTCAAATTTTCCCCTCACTATAATGACTTTATCGTCTGCAAAACCTACAACCTCGAAACCTTTTACCTCTAAGCTTCTTAGAAGTTCATCTACAACTGAGGACCACATAAGTGGTGAGAGGACTCCTCCTTGGGGACAACCTTTCGTTGCCCGTACTGTAATAGAACGTAGTAATTCAAATTACACGCAAAAATTCAGAAATCCATCTTTTCAGCACTGTTCCATAATATGACGCAAAGTCTCCCATAATTGTAACCTCCTCTAATAGTGTGCCATAATATGATTTTCTGCAACATTAAAGATAATCCACTTTTAATTGGATGAACACCGTGTCCAATATATTCTCATACAAAATAGAACTCTATTTATTTCAAATCGATAATCCAAATTTTATTGATACTTTACCCATTATATTGCAATATAATACTGATCAACTACAGCATATGTTTTGGAATAACACCGCCTTTAACCTTCTTGACCAGCTCCAGACGTTTTCCGAAACCTTCACAGGCGGCAGCACGTCTTCCATTGGTATTTCGTCCCATACTCGTTTGATTACGGTTTTGAATTGGTTCATATTAGACGCCCTGTGGTCATTTACATTCGCTAACTTCTATGACCATACGAAATAATCCAAGGAATTCAGATCTGGTGAACTAGGAGGCCATTCATTCTTGTCCAAAACGTCGGTTAAATTTTCGCGGCACCAGCCCTGAACAAGATTTGCAGTATGTGTTGGCGCTCCGTCTTGCTGAAACACATAGTGATCGTCTCCAAACACCTCCTGAACATATGGCTTGACAATTTCTCCAAAACTTCCGTTTTGGGCATTCACTTAACGATGAAAATCAGTGGTAATTTGCCTCGCTTGCAAATTCCTCCCCAAACCATCACCGACGCAGCATTTTGGAACCGTGGAATATTCCTATCACTCTCTGGAACAGTTCTCGAAGAGAGAGAGCCCACAATCTGTTGTTCTGGACATTGTGGGATTGTTGCAAGACGACTAACTTTTCGTCGGAAAAGATCAATTCTTCCCCACCGTGCCGCGACAAAAGCAGACTTGCTCTTTCGAGTCGTTTCTGCTTGGAAGGTTCCGAAACTCCGTGAAGCTTACGTTTCTTGATAGCTTGGAGTCCGAGGTCATTCTGCAGTATATTGTGCATTGACGAAACATTCAGATCTGCGGCCATTTAACGTACAGAGCGCTGTGATTTTCGTCTAATCCGTTCCCTGACCACTGTAACAACTCGTGCAGTCCGCACCGTATGAGGATCTCTTCCGGTTATCCAACGATCAGGTGTCACGGTACCTTCGGATGGTGTGGTACACAAAACCCCGCTTTACTCCGCGATTTTACAGATTTCGCCCGGGCGCTGACCTTCCAAAAACTTTTTATCACCACAGCATGAAACTCTTTCATCGCTGGTAAAAGATAAACACCGAATGAACACAATCGGACATAACCTAAAAGCGTTTGTAAAAACATTGTGCGAAACTACACCAACACATACGTGAAGCATGTTAAGTAATTGCACGACACCAATGCAAGGAAAAATGGAATAAGAATATATTGGACACGGTGTAGATGGAACAATGTGCATGAAGTGCTTTATTGATCATAATTACTAACCCAATCAAGGCCAATCGAGGTTTCACAATATGATTGCGTAAGTTCTGTGATTTTTTTTTATAAATATTTAACCATGATTTCAGCATTGGGTGTCCCATATCCGAGGAGGCGCTGTATTGGAATAAAACTAAAAGAAATAAAAAGAAGACGACAATTTGACCATTTGTTACCCATTTTTGAGGACCCGGAAAGGGAAAACATATTTTCAACCTGTTCATTCGGAGAGTTTTATGGAAGCAAAAGTAGGTCGTTTTTGAGTGTAAACATTGAACTACTTATACTAATATCAGTTAGCTATAATTTGAATGCAAAAAGGTAGGTAGGTTTTTCTTCTCAAATGGTATATGAATGAAGTAATTGTGTTCAGTTGTTCAGTTGAACGAGAGGTATTAATGTTCAAAAACCTTTCACTGTAGCGTAACGCTCTAATTTTTCAAAATTTTGAAATCATCTAACCTCAACTCAGCTCTTTTGATGGCCTCGACAAATCTTTTTTTTTTTCGCAAGGGACGAAACGTTGGACAACGTGAATATGATTCTAGGCTAAGTTCAAAAATAATTTTGTTAACTAAAAACCTGTGGTTTATTCAAACAGTCACGGACCTGTTGACCTGACACGTAAGGCCGGTAGTACAGTCTGTACGATATGAGACATGGATAATGCTCAAAGAGGACCTGTAGGAGCTTTAAGTTTTCGGAAAGCATAGATTATTGACCGCTAAGAGTTCAATCATTCATATGTGCATACTCAAAGTTATTTTGAGAATATAACTCTGCAACCAAAAGAATTTTTAAAAAACGCGATACCCACCCCCAGAATGTGATTCGCTTTCAAATCTTCCAAAGCCAACATCGCATAAATACTCACATATTATTCCGCCAGTCCCGAAGCTTGATCTGCTAAGCACGCGTTGATGTTCACACTACAATGTAGACGGGTTTTTTTTTTCTCGCACATCCGTTACTTCCGCTAACAGAAAACACAAATCTCTCGTATACAGGATAGCACGTTCGGGTAAATCCTCCAGATTTCTTTAGAGCACTTTCACGCGAAATGGCAGTTTTCTTTCTTCTTCGGCTTTTATTTGCACTTGATTTTTTTCCCTTTTTGCCAGCACCCTCATCAACAACACAACACAACACACTGGTTTCTTCTTTCGGTTTCTCCTACGTTTTTTTCGCTTTCTTCTGGTTAACCCTTTTTCGGAGACTGAATGTGTAATTCGATGGGATTCACGTACCTTTTTTTTACCACACCGCACTGGCACTGGCACTGACGGGCGAGAAAGTAGCTTAACCGTTAAAAGAGCACCACGGAAGCAGGCGAGCACCTGATTGTAAAAATCTCGACTTGTGTGAGAAAGCGAAAATTGTTTAGCTTAAATTTGATCACTTCTTCTTTTTTCGATGATTTCCACTGAATCGAGGTCTGTTCGGTAATCCGTTCGCTTCGTTGGGTTCTTTCTTGGAAAATTCAGCCTTAAAACTTTCGTGAAGGAATTCAATCCAAATTTCAATCGAAACTGAAGTTTCAAATTCGCAATGTTGTCCGGTTTCAAGCACTTCCCGGAATCCACTGGTGGTTAATTTTATTTTCCAAATCCTAAAAGGCTTCGCCACACACAAATTGAATTTCACCTCCACTTTGATCGCAATCGTTTGATTTCCACCAATCGCACCTTCGTCACTGGAAATCCCCGTCCTTCCGTGATTTCGCCCAACTTGAATACAGCAATTTATTCGCACTCGATTTACTCAGTTCCTTTCTCCGAGCAAATCCGCCAATCTTTTTCAGCCTTCCCCAAGAGCTTCGCAAGCATCTGCTCCGGTCGCCAGCTGTCAAATCATTTCCCTTGCATCTTCCGCCCCGTCTCACTTCGGAGAGCGAAAAAAGCACACTATTCTAAGATGGAAAACATCTCCACCCCAAAATTTTCACTTCCAAACGAAAACAACCATCAACATTGCACCTTTAACTCACGGAAACAACACGATTTTTCCTCTGCTAAATATTTTCACACAACGAGCAGACCGCAAGGAATCTGTGACTTTCCCATCTTCGTTTCCTGCTCTAATTTTCCCACTCCATTAATTTCGCCAGCAGCCGAGGATGCATCGCTTCAGCAAATTACAGAGCACCCTTCACAGAAGGAAGAGAAAAAAAACAGCATCCGCACGGATCGTTGATTTCCCAGCATACACCCGCGGTAGATATCACGTCGTCCTGGTCGTCGTCGTCGTCGCCGTGTCTCCTAGAGCGAAACTTGCCACGCGCGCGTCACACACGAACAACAGTCTGAGGAAAACTGGCGTGTCAGTCGCGTTCGACGACGAACGGGAAAGAAGGTCAGGTCCAGTCAGGCTTCGGGTTCCGGTCGGCCGTTGCACTGTTCCTTCACTTCGGAGCGACCCGGTTCCCGCTCGGGTGCCACACGGGATGCGCAGAATACACCGCGCACAGTGTCATACCTTTCGAGCATATCACAAACCTTGCTTCTCCCATCGACGGGGTGTTTGGCTCTAAAATACGATGTCAACTCTACAGATGATGGGCCCGGGTTGGTGTGCGTGTCCAGGATTTGCTTTCGAGATGAAGCGTCGCTGCTGTTTCTGGACCAGGATGCTGCATCGATAAGGCAACCAGCACGCAGCCAATGTTTTGACAGAGAACACTGTTCTTCGCTGGATTGCTCTTTGCACCCCATTCGTTGCGGGATTGTTGCGTAGGTGGTGGAGGTGTTTTTTACGACCAACCGTGGATCAAGGGGAGTTGTGTTCGAAAATAAAAGCCACCGGCGAAAGGATGACTGCACGCTTCATTCTTGCGGACGTAATCCGTCGTAAGTGCGTTTAAGGATAAGAATGAACCGATAATGGTTGCTGCTTCATCGCGCTTGGTGTAGCGGGCTTTTGTGTGAAGGCAGGTCATTGAACCAGGGATGATGTTGCAGGGGGAAATGAAACCATGAATATTGCATCCTTAAAATATTTCTCATTTTAGAGCATTGCGTATGATTCGATCGAATTTCAGCAAAAGTGACGGCTCAATTTTCCCATTCTCGTGAATAAAGAATCATAAAAATGTGACAAGCAAACGTTGTTAAAATACGGCTATTCCCCCCTAATTAATGCTACACTCAATTAATTTTGCGTTTTAAAGATAGTATTTAAATGAGTTTTGCTGTTTGGAACGTAATTAGCAATACTGAAAATGCAATTAATGATACTGAAAATGTTATAAATGTAAATTAACTAGATTTGTTCGATTGAAACAATGGAATTAGAAATAAGAACACTTACACACTTAGAAAATTTTACAGTTTTCGGTAACTTTTACCGAGACTTTCAGCAAGCTGAACAGTTCGGTAATCCAATTTAACGGATTTCGGTAAAACTTGACAAGTTCCGGTAATTTTTTTGCCGGAATACTGTAAATTTTTACCGAAATCCGGTAAATCAGATTACCGAACGTTCAGCTGTTGAAAGTTCGGTAAAAAATTACCGAACACAGTAAAATTTTCTAAGTGTGTACATTTAAAAGCAAGATATTATTGCATTTTCGCAACATTTTCTATCATTACGGCTTAAGTTTGCTAAGGAGCATGCTGATAAGCCCCTATAGTTCTGGAAAACGGTTCTCTGGACGGACGAATCAAAATTCGAGCTGTTTAACCGAAAGCGGCGGGTTCGTGTTTGGTGCAGATCGGGAGAGGAGCTTCAGGAGAGGCACATCCAAGGCACGATGAAGCATGGAGGGGGAAATGTGATGGTCTGGGGGTGTTTTTCGTGGGGTGGAGTAGGAAGCATTGTAAAAATCGGCGGGATAATGACAGCAGATTCTTACATCAACATCCTGCGAAAAAATCTGAAGGTTTCGCTGATCCAGACGGGCCTTGAAGAGAAGCTCGTATTCCAGCAGGACAACGACCCAAAGCATACTGCCAAGAAGACCAAGTCTTTCTTCCGGTCTTGTCGGATCAATCCGCTGGAATGGCCTCCACAAAGCCCGGACCTCAATCCCATCGAGAATTTGTGGGCGATTCTCGATGCCAGGGTTGACAAAGCCTTGGAGCGCGCCTGGGAAGAGCTAGATCCACAGCACCTAAAGAGCCTGGTCGAGAGCATGTCGAAGCGCCTGCAGGAGGTCCTGAAGGCCAAAGGAGGACACATCAATTATTGAAATGCTTTTATTTTACTTTAATTTATGTTTTCTGTAGCCTAAATGAAGTGGGCACTTTATTTTGTCACTGTTTTTTTTTTTCAACACAAATTGATTTTTTTTTTTTTTAAGTAAAACTCCTTTTTTTGCAGTATTCCATAAGTGAAACTTAAAAAGAATATAAAAAATAAGATAATAAAAAAAATGCAGTTTGTTTACTTTAATGTGAACCAAGAAAATGAGAGAAATTGAAAAAACGATGAGGTGGGCACTTTATTTTGCCTATCAGTAATTGTAATTGCTTTCGATAAATTTCCCATGGAAGGTAATTCTTTAAGCTTACTTGCAAAAAAATTGTCTACATTCGCCATGGCGGACGAAATCATGCGTGTAGGATTGTTTTGAGTTCGTTTTATTTATCAATTCCAAAATTTTTGGAGTAGATCTTACGCTTCAGGTTGGCCCAGAAATTCTCGATGGGGCGCAACTAGGGGACGTTTGGCGGGTTCACCGACATGAGTACCACATCGATATTCAGCCGCTCCATCTCCTCCAACGATCGCTTCGAGTAGTGGGCCTACGCCAGATCCGGCCATAACACCGTGTCTTCGCCCTTATGGATTTCTTGATGAACGATGCCACTTCCGGCAGGCATTTCGTACTATGAATTTCCCCGTTCACGGCCAGTCATGAGCTAAAGAAGAGCGGCTTTGACATCGCTGATTGTCAGCCACATCAGCACCTTCGTGGAGAACTTGGTGTGTGAAATAAACTTCATCTCGGAGCACACTTCCTTCGTGGGGGGAAGTAAAATTCAAAGTGCCCAGCCAGTCATTGCCATCCAGGGTGAGATAGGTCTCGTCGCCCGTCACCGCCGCCACGTCACGATTCGCCGGGAAAAACAAGTTGACCATCTTATTCAGCCGCTGCCGCTGCATCATTGACTGCAGCCTGCAGAACCAGTGGACGCGACTTCCGCTTCCTGACATGTATGTTCATGTTCGCACGGGAACTTTTTCACTGTTTGGCCAGTTGAACCGACCCCCAGCCAAGCGGACGCAGCAATGTACCCACTTTTCCCTCGGTCTTCCTCTTCAGCATCCTCAGGAGCTTCTTGTCGCTCAGGGCCGTCGGCCGTCCGGAACCGGACTTTCTTTCGATGCTCTGATTATTGTTCAAATTGCCAAGATGTTGTAGATGCCGGAATGGGCGTATCCGGCGTCCACAAAGTGCCGCACGATGTCCGTTTTCGACGCGGCGGGGTGCCGTTCTTTGAACGCGCACACTTCAGAACGGAGTTGCTTCACTGTTTTTGCCATCACGGTTAGAGTTCGACTAATAGAGCTGTCAAATTTTGTCTGCTGACTCATGGATTACTATGATTGATGCTGCATGGGTGGTTTCGTCAGTGCGGGTGAAGGTAAACTCATGAAAAATGGGAAATTTTTGTCCATTTTTTTTAAATGCAAATATTATCATTCAATCTTCTCATCAACATGAGACCATAGAGTACCTTCAGAGTACGGCAGACTGTTAAAATTGAATAGAAACAATATGAAATTGATTGACGGGCTATTTAGACAATCTTGTTTGTGTTCGAATATACTAGCGCCACCGCATAGTGATTCCATTTCATACAAACGGCGGAAAAAAGTCTTAAACTGGATTTTTCGTAGCTGAGTTATGTATTTTTAAGTAGTTTTAGGCCACTGAATTCAAATATGCCATCTTACTTATCGTGTTGGGTCACATTGCCGGAATATGCCCACCTCATAGTTCCCTGGAATATTCGGAACACCTGATAAAATGATAAATTCATTAGTCTCGTGGATGTGGAGACCTAGTTTTGGCTCTGGATGGCCATTTCATGATCTTCCGTCAAGTTTTTCGCGGTGTTTCTCTCCGAGGTTTCTACGTTAGAGACAACTAGAAAAACTTGAGTGATCTCAGTCATTGCGAATCAAAACAAACCCAAAAAAGGAGAGAGTTCCTCTCCCATGTGCGCATCAAAACAGAGTGCATTCAAACTACCGCTAGAAACTATCACAAAGCTATCAGTGGTACATGAGCGTCTTTCCATGCGTCCATTTTTGCCTGTTGAAGTGGCGGACTTGTTCCGTTGCTAAAACCTACCCCGCAGTGGGATGTTAGGCAAAGATTGACGTCCATGGTTCGAGTACCATTGGATACATGCCCTTTCGCTCAATTTTCAAAAAACATCTGTTTGATTTCCTACCTGCTGCACTCTGACGGAACTTTCAACACTTTCTCTTCACATCTTTCATTCTAGCCAAAAACATTAATGTTAACTCTTGGTGCCTCATAGTGATGAGCGAACATCTCCTTCTACATTTTTTATTTGTTAAATTAATCAATGTTATCGCAATAATTCCGTGGCGCATTAAAATTTTCGAACTTTTATGTAATAAAACACCAATAAACTGAACGTCGCATGAAAAATTTATCAATTGCAGGCATAAAACTCATGCATTTATGGTTAATTTTACCATTAATTTACATACGTATCCACTTTGGAAAAGAAACGTCATATGTCATATCGATATATTTTATTTGCTTCCTTAGCTTCCACTCGACTATAAACATAAAAAAAGTCCCCATTCAGCAGAACGGATCCAAAAATGGAATCTTCGAAACATATTTGTGACGGACTGGAAGTGTTCTTAGAGAGAAAAATCATAAAACTATCAAAACTTGTGGTAGTTTTATCATAGGTTTAAGCATTTCTTGAATGTCATTAAAAGTATGTACCGATAAAACTATCAAGTTTTATCCGAACCTTTGGAAATAGTCTTGTGAACCTCCTGTAGTAAGAGTCTTTTTGAATTTATGAGGGTTTTATGGCTGTTTTAACGATGTTTTGTAGAATATCTAGTTTTATGCGTTGTTTTATCAAATGATTCTTGAAAACTTTTACAAGCGTGCAGTACCCCTATAATATAAAAAAAGACCAAATAAGAATCCGATGCGGTATAATAAAAGAAAATATAAATCTCAAAAATAGGAAGCAAAAAGCGCTCTAAGCTTATAAAATCTAATAAAACTAATATTAAATTAGACCCGAACTCGTTTTTCAGCCTTGTTGAAGATAAGAAGAAATTTTCCAACAAAAATGACATTCAACGAAAAAAAAAAAAGTTAAAAGCCCAACCGAAATCAGTAATTTATTTGCTGATTTTTTCAAAAAGTTTACGCAACTGGATACAACGAGGATCGAGATTATCAAAATATTTTCATATCTTCCTTTCCTTCGGTTCAGAAAGGGGTATGGGCACGTTCTGCTGAGCAAAAAAATGATAAAAATGCAACAAAAAAACACTCCAAACTTCTGCTACCCAAAAATTTCAAGAGAAAATACCCAAGGGACTATTCATAAAACACGTTGACTTTTCTGGGAGGAGGCCGGTTTTTGACCAAAGTCTACGCTAAATACAAAATTTCAATGGGGGCTCTCGTAGACATTACTCCATATAATTTTGGGTAATTTTCCAAAGCGTTTATTCCGTGATGCAGTTTGTTGGACACCCTTTACCCGATGGCTTCATTAATTGCTCTTGATCAGCAGATGGCTGCTTTCTTTATCGCATTGGAATAATTTTATTTTTGCTTCTCACTCTGCCAACAATTAAAACACCCCGCTATTGGTCAATTCAACTTCAAACAACAAAACTGCTCATAATCATGAATTCACTCGTGGCATACCGGAAAAACACTCTATTCGAACACACTTATTCGAAAACCGATTGAGAATCTACAAATTTGGCTACATTCGGGAGTAAAACTAGTTTAGAATCACTTTATTTCACTGAAAATTTATTTTCGTAAATTACCTTTAACTCGTTTCGTAAACATGGATTTTGGGGGCGACCCCGGGGTAGTGCTTAACATCCATACCTCTCATGCCAAATCACGAGTTCTAGTCTCACCCCCGGACAAGTTACGAAAATACTCAAAAGGGGTACCCAAAAGCACCCAAACGACGGAAGATGAACCAGCCCAAGGCTGAAAATCTCGATAATCAAGGAATTAAAAAAAAAATTAAAACATGGATTTTGTACATAGAGCAAATGTCTCTTAAATTGTATGAACTATTAATTTTGCTTATTATCTGGTGAAATGCTATCATTACACTTTTTTGTTTAATGCACAAAATACATTTCGTGAAGACCAGCCAATCGCTGTTTCTCTTTTATCGTACTCATGCATGATTATGTTGCTGCTGGGATAGGCGGGATTAGTTTATTTATACCAAAACAAAAATCAATACGCTGTCGAGAGTTATAACTTCATACTCATTCATCAAGTATCTTCTCACGAGTCCCCATGGCCTAGTTAGATCAACCATGGATACAGTAACAGCTCTTTCCAAAAATACAGGATCGAATCCCATGGCAGAGACATTAAAACGCAAACAGAAAAATCAAACGCTGGACAACTCTACGGGGTTTTTAATTACATTACGAGTCGATATTCACGCAATCACCAGAGAGACGTTTTATTTTAATGCATAACAAAATATTCGTAGCTCTTTGTATTGATTCCGTACAATGCATCACTGTTCTTCTGTGTCAACAAATGCTTCGTGCTTTTGACAATTGCGCCATTAACTTCGAAGGAATCGTCATAAAAACAACAAATCAGTTTCATTGCTGAAAACAACGAAGGGATTCGTTAGTCCTTCTTTCGATTTATATAATATGAACTAAAATTAGTATTCAGTGTACATTTTTTATATCAATTTCAAACACACGATCATTTCTCAATTTTCCAAAAATAAATACAACGGAAAGAGAAAACGTCTTCTTTGCTCAAAAGCACAGCCTACTCCCCAGTGTCATTGTTGAGTCTGTCAATATGAGACTTGATGAGAGATTCAACCATTTATCGAAAACATTGACAGCGATACGAATATTTTTTTGGAATCGCTTCAGAGTCTGGTGATTTTCAATCGGGTATTTATTTATTGACACTTTGGATCAACTGAAACTGATGCCTTCGTTTTGCTCATGAATGACCATTTCAGTGTTCAAAGATCGTATAAGTAATGCTGCTGTCAGTCCATAAAACATATCCGATGAATTCAGATTCTGCAAGATCAAAGGAGGTGATTCCTGGAGTCAGAGTGGGTTGACAGTCATGATGGTTCTAAATGGGTTTGGAAAAGTGACTGGACCGATCATAAAGACTTTACCCCGAAAAAAAATGACAAACAAAATTATTTGATAAAAATTCAGTTTTAGTCGGATTTTTTTCAAACTTTCAGGATATAAACTGCAACATTATGATTAGGTTTCTATTTCATTGGTTTGTTGGATTTATTTCCCATGGCTGAATGCCCACATTTTACCCTTGACACCACTTATAAGGTTTTGGGTAATGGTGGGGCAGACTTCTTGTGATACTTTTACTCACAGTTTCATTACATTCTCGAATACTTGAGGTGTTTAAAGAAGTTAGGCCTTCATAATGGTCCTTAATTTCTGAATCGGACGAAGTTCCGGTGAACTCGATGGATTGAGGTCGTTTGGTACAAAAAACAATTTTTTTATGCCTCTACCAGTCTTAAAACTTCTAGAGGCACTCGTCTCGGCAAGTTTGTCCGTTAATGGTACCCATCGTGATGAGTGGCTGGCTCATTGCTCCATCTTCACAGATGGCCTGCCAAACCATGTACTTTTTGGTGAATTTGTTCACCCCTTCTACTTATTTACCTCCTTAAGAACGGCCATCATGGTGATGGGGCAACGTAAGAGACGATTCTTTTTAATTTGTAACAAAATATTCGTAGCCCTTTGTATTGGTTTTGTACGTGGCTGGATAGCACAGTGGTTATCCGTTCTGCTTACTGAGTTAGATGGTCGGGAGTTCAATCCCAGGCCCGTCCCCTTCCTTGTCATTTGTCACATGCCTCTTTCTATCCCCACTAGATTTAAAATAAAAAGCAGTCTACTGCGCTTTCATTGATCGCATCACTTACCACAGTGAATCCATATCTAAAAATAAAAAAAAACCTGCCTGACTAACACAAAAACTATCATTCCCTTGACAATTGTGGAGACGCAGAGGTAAACACGGTCTCTAACCAAACGATTGTCAAACTAATCATCCTTCCCCCCTCCCCAAAGACCGTTAGGACGTGGCCGGCGCCAGTACTGATCTATAAATAGAACTAGTGAACTTGTACATTGAAGATGCAAAGCTACTCAAAAGCTCCATCTATGTAGTTCTCTAAAAAATAATTTAAAAAAAATACACGAATGTTCTTTCTGTGTCAACAAACGCTTCGTGGTTTTGACAGTTGCGCGTGGACTATTAATTATGAAGGAAGTTTCGTAAAAAGTACGAATAAGTTTCGTTGTAAAAAAAAGAATAAATTCGTTAGTTCTCCCTCGGGTTTCGTAGCATAAACTAAAATTTATTTTCAGTGTGAAGGCCTGCACGTTTCAACGTTTTTTCAACAATCCAGATGGAAACCTTCAACTTCTTCAGGCCTGTTGAAGTGGCGGACTTGTTCCGTTGCTAAAACCTACCCCGCAGTGGGATGTTAGGCAAAGATTGACGTCCATGGTTCAAGTACCATTGGATACATGCCCTTTCGCTCAATTTTCAAAAAACATCCATTAAATTTTCCTACCTGCCGCACTCTGACGGAACTTTCAACACTTTCTCTTCACATCTTTCATTCTAGCCAAAAACATTAATGTTCACTATTGGTGCCTCATGGTGATGAGCGAGCATCTCCTTCTAAATCATAATCGTTACTCCACGCACGGAGAACACATAACATAACAATTAATGTAAATAAAAAATACTTCAAAATTCAACAATAAGGTGACAAGGCTAAAAAATTGTAAGATCTTGAATAAATTGTGTCTACAAACTGTTTTAAGTTTCAAAATGTAATTTAAACAGCAAAAAGTGTTCGTAGCATTGGAAAAACGTAAGTTTTGTTGCATAATTATGTAATTGGCTACCATTCCGAGGGAATCCAGAATAGCCACGCTTGCCATTTTTTCAATGGTTTTATCTGAAACTACCATAAAGCGCAAATAAAACTAATAATTCCGGCACAAGACTAACAAGATTTTTTGAGGAGCGCGACAAGTTCATCTTTATTTGTTCTATTCTTGAAAAAGATGAGTTACGCTTGAATAAAACTTGTTTGAATTGCTCAAGGTCAACAAGTCTTTCGTAAGATAGTCATAAAATCAATGTGGAGAAGGCACATCATAAATCAAAAGTGCTGTTGCATAATTGTTGCTGTTAGTCATCATTCCCACTAATAATTTTTTTTTTACTCTTATGCGTAAGTCGATAGGAACAAAAAAAACGAAACTCCAACATGAATATGCTACCAATGGCTTTAGGAAGAAGAATAGTTAATAATTGCATCGCCAGCTGAAACACCAGTTGAGTGAAAACTGAAAACTGAGCTATATGCTAAACATAACGTCGGAAGAAGAGCGCTATGTAGTGGATCACTGAGCGATCCCAACGCATTACTTCCGACTTTAGATTTAACGTATACAAAATGAGAAAAATCAATTTTCGCTAAGATGATGCACCAGTTTTTACTTGCAACGAATATAACGATTGTGTAGCCTGTTGGGAATGGAAATACACGACTTGGAGGCCTTTAACATTAACAGAACGATCCACTCGTTTTATTAATTTCTTCCACCTATGGGCGTCCATTGTGACAGTTTGTTTATTCTTCACATAATGTTCTTTCTCAAGAGTATGTGCTCTTATTTAAAAATCAAGTGGTTCTAATTCATCTAGAAGAAGAATTTCACTAAACTTTTTCCAAGCTTTCATCAGGTTTTATGAAAGTTGCGAAACGATGTCTTGAGAGGGAGATCAAGTATCTTATAAAATTACTTATAAGGTGGATTACACTTAAACATAATGTAGTTTTATGGAGATTTCTACAAGTATTCTTTAATCACTCTTAAGAACTGTTTATCAATCAAACCACTTTAACTTGGCAAATGTCCTGATAAAACCAAATAACTTCCATAATGCTTTGATAAAACTACCATAAAACATGAATAAAACCAATTTGCATTTGAATTGTTACTTGGGTGCAATCTTCAATATATCGTAGATGTTTTGATGGAATACTAATACAGCCTGCTCTGTTGGCAAATTACGTATTATGGTTTGCCACTCAATATAGTTGAGTTTGTTTTTTTATTAGATTGTAGTCTGCTTGTTTAAAATCAAAATAGGGTTCGGATAAATCGTTTTCCAATATTGTGGCGTAGTCATGACTGAAAATGGAATAATCAATAGCAGTATGAAATGAAGTTGCAGTACCGTTATCCAACTAACGATGGTAATGTTTACACGCGGAACTTTGTATGTGAAAGTTACCTCGGAATGGGCGTGACTTATCAAACATTCTGGAATGAGTTGCTGGATGTGCAGTTGAGCTATCACTTTCTAGCTCCCGATTTCTTCCATAAAACGTTTGCTGGCTTCTAGGAGGCTTCAAATGGTGAGTTGACAACTTCGAAGGAGGGTGCGACGGACCTCTGGTCCTCACAAGTTCCTACCTCACGCCTACTCGAGTCATGTGATCACAAAAGACTGCCAGCTGAAACATGAAGACGCTGGTTGGCGTAGCCTGGGCAATGTTGTCATTTTGACAATAGCAACATGAGGGAGTGTCATATCATAATTTGCCAGTGTCATATCTTTTGGGTCTTCTAGGTCATCATTGTAAAAAAATAATTTCTCATGGCTGTCATATATGCTAAAATTTTCTGATTTATAATGGATGCGCAAGCTTGTCTACAATTGCAACAAAACAGCAGTCAGCACACATGTAATTTTCAGTTCATTTTATGATATCCCTTCACAATATATTTTAACTATTATGACATTGTTCATTCATTACCATAACCATTCATATCTATTATCACCATTATCATTTATATCATTACTTGTGTTTTCGTGATTTATATATTAAAAATAAAATAATTTTATAATTTTTATCTAATATATACAAATAAAAATGAGTTGGGGTTTCATTTGTCACGATTTAACTCGCGAGCGGAAATCCGATCGGCGTGAAATTTTGTATGCAGAGATTTTTGGGGCCGGAAAATAATCTTATGATGGTTTGAAGCTCCCATACAAATGAAACACAAATTTCTACATAACTCGAGAACTAATCAAGCAAAAGAAACCAAATCTACCATGTGTGAGTTTTTGAAGGCAAAAAAGGATTTTATGGTAGCTTAAGAACCCTCTCCGTCATAAAAGGGGGGGGCTCTCATACAAATAAAACACACTATTCTGCATAACTCGGGAACTAATCAAGCAAACGGAACGAAATTTAGCATGTGGTGGTTTTTGAAGACGAAAAATGGTTCTATGTTGGTTTGAGACCCCTTCCCATCCTAAGGGGGGGGGGGGGGGCGGGCTCCGATACAAATGAAATACACTATTCTGCATGACTCGAGAATTAATCAAGCAAACGGAACGAAATTTAGCATGTGGTGGTTTTTTAAGACAAAAAATTGTTCTATGTTGATTTGAGACCCCTCCCCTTTTTGAAAGGGGGGGGGACCTGTTCAAATGAAACGCAAATCCTTGCATAACTCGAGAACTAATAAGAGATATGGAACCAAATTTCGCATGTGAAAGTTTTTGAAGGAGGGAAATGTTTCTATGGTGATTTGAGACTCTTCCGCCATATGAGGAGGAAGAGGGGAGGGGGTGCACTCAAACAAATGGAACCCAAATTTCTGCATAACCCGAGAAATAGTCAAGCAAATTGAACCAAATTTGGAATGGACGAGTTTTTTAAGGCATGAAATGTTTTTATGGTGTTTCAAAGCCCCTCCTCCCTCTAAAAAGGGGGGCTCTCATACAAATGAAACAAATTTCAACCAAACATGAGAACTATACCTACTGCTTGCAAATTTGTATTCAGTGGTTTTTGGGTCCGTAAAAGCATCTTATGATAGTTCGAGAGCCCTCCCGCTTCTAGAAAGGGTGGGATCCCATGCAAATGACAAACAAATTCCTGCATAACTCGAGAACTAATCAAGCAAATGGAACCAAAATTGGTATGGGTGAGTTTTTGAAGGCAAGAAATGTTTTTGTGGTAATTTGAGACCTCTCCTCACTCTAAAAAGGGGGGCTACCATACATACGAAACACAAATTTTAACCAAACATGAGAACTATCCCTACCGCTATGCAAATTTTTATGCAGGGGTTTTTGGGTCCGGGAAAGGATCTTATTATAGTTCGACACCCCTTCCGCCTTTAGAAAGGGAGGCTCCCATGCAAATGAAAAACTATTTTCTGCATAACTCAAGAACTAATCAATCAAATGGAACCAAATATGGCATGTGGAGGTTTTGTAGGCAAAAAATGTTTCTACGTTGGTTTGAGACCCCAAGCAAAAGAAACCACATTTAGCATGTGTGAGGTTTTAAAGGCAAGAAAGGTTTTTATGATGGTTTCAGATTCATCTTCGCCCTGGAAGGGGGGGCTCCTATACAAAATGAAATACAATATTCTGTATAACTCGAGAACTAATCAAGCAAATTGAACCAAATCTGGCATGTGGAGGTTTTTGTAGATGAATACTGTTTCAATGCTAATTTGAGACCCCTTCCTTTTCTGACGGAGGGGTGGGGCTCACATACAAATGAAACACAAATTTATGCATAACTCAAGAACTAATCAAGAAAATGGAACCAAATTTGGCAAATTGAGGTTTTTGAAGGAGAGAAATGTTTCTATGATGATTGGAGACCCCTCCGCCTTCTAAAAGTGGAGAGAGGGATCTCCCATAGAAATGAAACACAAATTTTTGCATAACTCGAGAACAAATCCAGCAAATGGAACCAAATTTGGCATATGGAGGTTTTTGAAGGAGAGACATATTTCTATGGTGGTTCAGACCACTCTGCCCTCTTAATGGGGGGGGGGGGGGGGTCCATAGAAAATAAACGCAAATTTCTGCATAACTCGAGAACTTATAAAGCAAATGGAATCAAAAATGGCATGTGGATTTTTTTGAAGGTCAGACATATATCTATGGTGGTTTGAGACCCCTTTGCCCTCTGAAAGGGGGGAGAGGGCGGCTCTCATACAAATGAAACGCAATTTTTTGCATAACTCGAGAGCTATTCAAGTTAATGAAACTACATTTGGCATGTGGGGGTTATTGGAAACAGGATTTTTATTTATATTGAAATGGATTTCTGTCTGACTGTCTGTCTGACCGATCGGAGTGAAAATTAGTATGCAGGTATTTTTGGGGCTGGAGAAGATTCTTATGGTTGTTTGAGACCGCTTCCCCTTTCCGGCTCGCATACAAATGAATCACAATTTTCTGCATAGCTTGAGAACTAATCAAGCAAATGGAATCAAAAATGGTATGCGGGGTTTTTTTTTAATGCAATGCAAACAAATGCAATGTTTCTGTGGTGAATTCAAACACAAATTTCAACCAATCGTGAGAATTATCCAGGTAACTAAGTCACAAACTGTGTATTGTCTGGGTAAGAAGAATGTTCTGATAGAAGTTTGAACTCCTTATTACTCAAAAAAAAACTCATTAAAAAAAAGCGTCAGTTCTATGTAATGTTCATTCATTTAGTTGCAGGCGTAGCAACGCTCGCACCGGGATCAGCTAGTAGGTTATATATACTCTTAATTATTATGGGTTATATGCCCAATTATTATTTTGATCCTTTCTTCTCCTCTTATGATTAAGAAGCATATAGTGCCTTGAAACCGCTGGGTGCCATTTGGCTTATGTCTGATTTTACAGTTCAATGTTTGTTATTACTGTATCACATCTCACAAATCAATATATTTGCTGATATTGTTTTATGGGTTTTGCTTCAAAGATTATTTAAAAATTACTTATTGTTTTTTGTGTCCATTTGTCTTTAATTCCCTTTCAATTGAATCTTCCATTTTTCAGGAGCAACTCCTATGTCAGCAGCAATAACTAATTGATATGTAAAAATGTAAGTTCTGTGAGATTTCAATATATTTAGCAAATTTTTTTTTTAGGATACCTCAAATCACGTTTTTGATGAATGCTGAAAACGAACAAAAACGTGCATAAACGTGGACCCACAGAACTCTCAAACCGAATGAAGATCATACATAATAGATTCGAATGGTTGTAGTATTTTTCATTTACGTAAATATATACACTATTATAAAAATATTTCATGGGAATAGGAGGGACCATCAGGGCACCCGATTCAAGCACTCTGGATGGGGAGAGTGGGAATGCCAACTCCCCATTGCTAACAGTTTGTGAATAGAGGGCGGGCTCTTCACCCCGCCCATTGGGGAATCCTCATGTTTAGATAGCTCGCTCTTTTGACCAATTGTTCAATCTTGTTGTTGGAAGGAGATTCTTTATATCCCTGTGGAAACGTATGAGTGATGTTGCCTATCGATTCACCCAACCCCTTTTTGGCCCTTTATACAATGGCATGATTAGGATAATCAGTGGTTATTAAAGCTTGATCAAGTCTAACAGTGGGGAGAGCCCATTGCTGTCGGACTTAGTTTCCGTGCTACAATGGGTGGTAGTACATATCATACATCATACACAAATTTGGAAGTTTATTACAACGGTAATGTTTACACGCGGGGCTTTTTGTATGTGAAAGTCCCCATTCCGAGGTGGCTCATCAGACATGCTAGTACTAGGAACTGTAGTTGAGCTATCACTTTCTAGCTTCCAGTTTTAAGCTGCTTTCATTGGCACGTAAATGATAGTGGCAAACAGATTTCTTCTATTCCATATTGCCGACCTATGGGTTTTAGATTGAATGCACACACACGGACAGCTATGCAGCTATGACACTGACGGAGTCACGAAAACACTACCAAGGTACTATTAAATAGGAGCGTAAAAAATAGCAATTACTCTACTTTGGATCATTTTTTTGTCAAACCTTCGCAGCAAATTGAAGGGAATTCGGGTAAATTTCTTCGACACACCCAGATCGGTACCGTCGATACACTGCTGCACTCTGTCCATTTTCAATACGGTGAAAATTTAAAAGCTCACCCAGAGCGCAATACTGCATAATGCAGTCGCACTATTCATCGCCAATAAACAACCCTTTTCCTACAACCGCTGCGATAACGCAACATCCTTCATTACAATTTACCGCCACCGGCGGTTGCCATAATAGTCAGTTGATGATCATCGAGATGTAGTAAGAGATAAAGGTTGTTCAGATCCACAACGGTAGCATCCGCTGGCCAATTCACGACAGTTCAACAGCCATTAACGCTGAACTAAATTAACACTAACGTGAATTATGAAGCGAAACATTCATTGCTCCTCCAGTGAACACGGCGCCCTGTGCTTTATAGTAAAATGGAGCACACAGGTGAAGGTGCTCCAAGTGTGACACACTACACATAAAAGCATTAAGCACACTGTACGGGTTAGGTGTTGTTTTGCATGCAATTAGGGTACGGTGGCTAATGTTGGGCTATACTCTTGTGGAAAAAAGTCCAAACGACACAATTGCCAAGTTGGCAATCGTAAATCGCACCTCTTTTCGCTCCATTTCCACGCATCCGTTACATAGACACATCATTTCCATATTTGCACAGCTTGTATCCCAGTCAGACGACGGCGGCGGCCTGCTCGAGAAGGCTCGGCTATTTCTGCACACGTACCGAGCAATATAGGTTTCTAGGGGAGGAGATATAGAGCTGTACGATGATGTGGGTGGTAGAAATAGAAGCACTCCTGGTAACTCAACTAATAAATTGCCTCATGAAACTACGTGCGATGGAGACCACGTGCGATGGTATGTTTATGTTTACGAATTCGGCCTGCTTTAAATATGTTTGTGGAAAATGTAATTCAAGGAAGAGTTTCATGGAATATATCCCATCGATTGGTTTAGGCACCGCTGAGATTCCAACCCAATAACAACGATCCACGATCCATCCTATATAATATTCAATAACTTTGTCATTTCTGCACTGCAAAACAAGCTATCTCTCTCTCTCTCCCTCTCACCCTTCCTCCAAGCTATGACTATTGATTCACTGTGTGTTACAATGTCAGAATACGACGATGCACCACAACAGATTCGCATAAACCGTCCCAGGCAGTAAGCAATAAGCAAATGCAACCGAAGGGCGTACATCCGTGGTCTCATTTACGATATAAAATGGAAAATGATAATTAAATTGCACGCTATAAGCATTCCTTTTTCGAAAGTGTAAAATGTGCACCGAACGACAATGTGGAATAACAACGACGCCGTCACCGAAGTGGCAAATTAATCAACTACTAGCCTGCGCTTCGGAAGGGAATTGCTAGAGGTGCATTCGGTGTGTAATGGCTCCTGGTCTTGATGAACATAAAATTTACTAATGCTGCCATTTCGGACACAGCGCGCTAGCGAGGGCGGAATCCGGTATTCCTTGTTAAATTGTAGCAACAGCAGTGCACCATCGTTCGTCATTGACGTTCTCTGTGCTGATGGTCTCAATATGGAATAATAAGGGCAATTATGGGATTGCTGCGCAGTACGAGATGAAGATGTGGAATTTATCATCATGTAGTTGGTACATTATATTACGATGTTTGCGGTTGAGCAGGATATTCCGAAACCGCAAGGAACTGAAATTCATACAGCTAGGAAATAAATTAAATTCCATACATTTCACACAAAAAAAGCTTCCTTTATGAATCGTCTACATGGATTTGTAAACCCTACGGTTGAATTTTCATTTCGTAGCATGACAAGTGCCGTTTCGATGGGGTTACAGCTCGGTTTTGTTCTTGAAACTGAGGTTTTTTTTGACAATGGTTTCAACATCTATATGAGTATGTAGATAACTGAACCTTTCATTTAATATAAAAAGCAGTGCACTGAAAGCAAAGATGCAGAAAACTATAGTCCCATTTCAGTCATAGTGTAAGTTCACGGATGCGGTAGATGAGCTTGGCATAGAATGAACAACTTAATATTTTTAGCTTTGATTTCACCAGCCTCCGTGAGCTCGTCCAATTTTTTACATTGGAGAGTCACTAACCTGGCTAGGGCACGAACCTCCACTCCCGCTCCTAAAGGGTGTCCACGATGAAATTGCCACACTATGAAATTGCTCTAACTTTTTAACCGTTGGGTAGAATTTAATGAAAATTTGGGTGGATTTAGTTCATAGTGCATTATTTACATCCTGCAAGTTTCCTCGCGGAAATGGAGTCGAAAAAACAGCTCGTGCGTAATAAAATCTTGCGCATTCATCACGAGAACAAGGATCTCTCGCATCGTTCCATCGCTAAAACGTTGGGAATCGCAAATTCCAACGGTTGACCACCGATCGGAAGCCCAGAAGTGAAGGAAAAAGTATTCCGTACAACACCAAAAATCACAACCGCGTAGTTGGGGCCTTCAACCGAAATCCGAACGCCTCCGTTCGGGATGTGGCTAAGAAGCTGCACCTAAGCCGAAGTTTTGTCCAGAAGGCCAAAACTATGGCTGGGCTTCGAACGTTCAAGGTACAAAAGGCCCCTAATCGCGACGAGAAGCAGAACAAGTCCGCCAAAACCCGTGCCAGGAAGTTGTACCTCAACATGCTGACGAAAGTTGAATGCTGCATCATGGACGACGAAACATATGTGAAGGCTGACTTCAAACAGATCCCCGGCAACCTGTTTTTCACGGCCAAGGATAAGTTCAGCGTTCCGGAGCATGTCCGCACTCAGAAGATGTCCAAATTTGCGAAGAAATTCCTGGTTTGGCAAGCCATCTGCAAGTGCGGGAAGCGGAGTGCACCTTTCATAACCCAGGACACGATGAACGGACAGGTGTACATAAAAGAGTGCCTCCAGAAGCGGCTGCTTCCTCTCCTGAAGGCCCACAACGTCCCAACAATCTTCTGGCCGGATTTGGCCTCATGCCACTACTCCAAGGACGTGCTGAAGTAATATGCGGACATTAAGGTCAATGTCGTGCCGAAAATGTTCAACCCTCCCAACACTCCGGAGCTCCGCCCCATCGAGAAGTACTGGGCGATTATGAAGCAGCACTTTCTTAAACGACCTAAGGTAGTGAAGACAGTCGAGGAACTGAAGAAAGTATGGGTTTACATGCAAAAACGGTTGATTCACAGGTTGTGCAGAATCTTATGGCCGGGGTTAAGGCCAAGGTGCGGGCATTTGCGTATGGACTGTAAATAAAATACGAGTAAAATGGTAAAGTGAAGTTTAATAGTTATTTCTCAATCCCTAAAAATTTGATGGCAATCGGATGAAAACTCGAATTTTGCGAATCAATTTTGTGTGTGGCAATTTCATCGTGGACACCCTTTAGGGTATGTTTGGCCAGCTTTTTGAACGCTGGGTCCTTCAGCTCACTAGATTTTACATAGGAATAGCCCTATTTTATTGATCTTGAGTGACTCCGAGCAAAGACATCTATAAATTATTCAATAATATTTGGGGAAGTGAGGTGAAATCAGTCATTTCTCTGTTCAAAGAGCCGTGCGGTAGATGAAATAACTTTTACTCGATTTTTTCAGGAAATTTTACATAGGATTAGCATTATTTGGTTGATCTTGAGTCACTCCGAGCAAAGATATCTATAAACTATTCTAGAAAACAAGGGAAGCGGGGTAAAACCAGCCATATCTTCGTTCACAGAGCCGTGCGGTAGCTGAAACAATTTTTATTCAATTTTCCAGCAAATTTCACATGGGATTAGCCTTACTTCACGATGAGGGCTTCACCGCAATTACATTTTTTAGCCAGGTTGCGGTTCGCTATTCCTTTCTGGGGTATATCTCCCTTTTTCCGGACCTTAGCCCAAGGGTTTTCCCTGCCTCTGGAAGGGTCATCTCTCGTTCCACTTTTGTTGTCCCGTTCATTACCGCGAACGGCCCTGTCGCTTGGGCCACCCTTTGCACTTGGGGCTTTGCGCACCACCGAGGTGGTATTGACGCTATTCCATCTGCGTGTTCTTGCAGGCGGATTCCCTGGTCTTTTTCGCTGCCACTAGCTTTGCCATTTCCCTGGCACTTTGGTCGGCTAACAGCGTAGCTTCCAGTTCGTCCTTCTCACGACATGCCGCTTAAACGGACCTACAAAGCTGCAACAAGCTATGGTGAGGTTGTTGCGAGTCGACGGTAAGTTGATTATCGCATTCAGCTGTTCTGCGACTACCAACACATTAGGAAGCGTATCGAACTTCCCGCTCAGGTCCATCCAAGGCCTCTTCAATTTTACCGGAGACCCCTGCTTCCGAGGCTGTCGCGCTTCCTGACGTATCGGATGCGCAGTCAAATCCTGCCTCCCTGCCAGGCGGGGATCATATTAAACCTCTTTTGGAGACCGGATTAGCCTCCTCCTCTGCATAGTTTCATAAGGAGCTTACGGCTCCATGCTGTTGTGTCCCTCTTCAGCCGCTATCCACGTGAAGTAGTCGCCTCAGCGATCCCATGGTTGTCTATGGCGAACAGGGACGCCATACTAGTTGACGCGGGCCTTCTTGGTGACACAACATTCAGAGCCTGATCGGCGTAGGTCAAGATGAGCATCTGAGCTTACTTCCACCGTCCTTCCTTCCGCGTCCCAGATTTCTTGGTCTTGGCACATCCTCTGGACCAAGTTATCCGGAGTCATGTCATGATTGCTTACGGCTATCGTGTCGGATCTCACGCCATCGAAGCGAGGACATTCGGAGAACATACGGTCCGCGGTTTTCTCAACTTCCGCGCACTCTGTGCATGCAAAGGACTGTGCATGCCCATATTTAAGTCCTCGTACAGCAATGGTGTGTTGCCTAACTGCCGTAGTAGATGCCACCTTCACGCCGGCCTCCCAAAGGCCACTAAAATTTGGGGCACGAGGTGGGATCGTGTGCCACCGTATACCTTTAGTAGCGAGAGCAGACGAGATACGATCGATTTCTGTGGTATCGGAAAGCATTTTGAAAAGAGCATGTAACCCATTTTTTACTCCAACAAAATTCGTAGCATTGTCAGAGTAGATATCGTCGGGTTTTCCTCTCCTAGCTACAAAACGTGAGAGTGCCAAAAGAAATGAAGGTGTGGATAAATCTCCAACCAGCTCGAGATGTATGGCCTCCGTGCTGAAGCATAAAAACAGAGGAATGTAAGCCTTTGTGGGTACAGACTTGCGGTAGACGGTTTTTACAAATACAGGACGACAATAGTCTATTCCAGTGGATGCGAAAGGGCGACTTGGGGTAACTTGGGCAAGAGGAAATTGACGAACAGGTTGCTGTAATGGGCGGGGGTTCGTACGCGCCAATATTCATTGCCCACTACTCCAAACGTAAACGATATTGCTTCAAACACTAGTTTACGGTGGTATGTCATCAACATCAATTTGGTTAATGTTTGGAAACCAGGTAGAAGGATTTGTTGTTTCGTTGTTTACGATTCTCTTGACAGCTTCAGCCGGCCACCGACTCGAATTATACCCATCAAATCTAGGAATGGATTGAGCAATTTCAGTTTTGAATTGTTTGCAACCAGTTTTCGTTTTTTGAGCAGATGGAGCCTGAACAAGTTTTACTAAACGTTCTCTGGCCATTTCCAGCTCACTAGGGATGAGAGTGATGGTAGTTTGTTTGAGCTCCTTTCTTGTGTGGTAAAAGAACCGTAAACAATATGCAGTTGTACCATAGACTAACTCTAAGACCAGTAGGTCCCAAACAAAAAGATTTTTTTCTTGGCTCAGTCAGTACTAGCACATCGGTCCCAAGCTTATTGATTCGCTCCTAAAAATATCGTGATTCTCACCAACACACCCTCAAGTATTGTGTCAAAATAACATTGCGAATCAAAACAACAACAAAGATATTAGTACCGAAAGGTACAGGATAGCGCAAGAATTATTTCAAGGTGCAGACTGCAAGGTGTTCTTCGGACCTAGGGGTTCTACAACAGTGAACCAATTTCAAATCTTTAGTTGCATATTGATTGTTGGTTGTACGTAGTAGACGATCAAAAGCAAATGAAGGGGTAAATAGGTATATGGTTGAGTGGTGGTTGATTTTGAGTCAGCAATGTGATGGTTTAACGTTCATTCTCTACACCAGCAAGCATTTCTCCTGAAATGGTTTGCCTAGGCGAATTTTCCTCTGATCCTCCGAACCAAACAGGTCCATGTGCCCATTTCTTGCTTACCAGGAACTGCGGGACGGTCATTCGTCGGGATACTAGATCGGCTGGATTATCTACTCCGGATACATGACGCCATGATGAACTGTTTGATAGGGTGTGAATGTCAGCTACACGATTTGACTCGAAGGTTTTCCAAATTTGTGGTGGTGAACGAAGCCAATGTATAACCACCGTTGAGTCGGTCCAATAGAAGATAGACACCGTTTCCAGTGTTAGCGCTGCAATAACTCTTAATGACAACTGAGCACCTAGTTGGGCTACACATCCTGCACATACACTCTAGGGATACTGCGTTTTTTCAATGGTGCCACACGTGGTTTGGATGTAAGTAATATCACTTTTATTTCACCTTTAGGCTTGATAGTCCGTGCGTAAATACAAGTTCCATACGTTGACTCCGATGCATCTGTGAAGCAATGCAACTGCACTTCCCCCACGTCAAAGGATAACAGACAAATGCGAAAATCAGACAACAGGCTCAATTCTTCCACAATTTAGAAGAAAAATTAGTATCTTCCATTTAATTCCAACTCCCTTTGCTTATCTTCGACAGATACGCGTATTTCGTCTACAATGTGCAGACATCTTCAGTGTCTCGCACTAATAACTCGACTTCTCGTACTAATAAGTCGAGTTATTAGTACGAGACACTGAAGAAGTCTGCACATTGTAGACGAAATACGCGTATCTGTCGAAGATAAGCAAAGGTAGTTGGAATTAAATGGAAGATACTAATTTTTCTTCTAATGTATAGTAAGTTCCTTTTTTCTTTCAGGGCTTGATCGTCGATCCGAGCACACAATAGCTGGACGAGAATGCTGCACCACTGGAAGTCTTCTACTACGTTCCTAAGTGCAGTCCGAGATCTTCCGGAGAGACGGTCAAAGACTCAGATGCTTCTTTTTCAGCAAATAGGGATTGGCGTAACGATCGAGGAGAGCTCCCCAAGCAAGGGCATAGTTGTTCGCAGTGATTGTTAGTGACTCGATGAGTTTCAATGCATCGTACCGCAAAGCAGATCACAAATAAAGGGTGATACGGTCAAAATTTGGTCAAAGGAAAACGCGTGTAAATCGGTGAAATCGTTTATTTAAAAAATCAAATTAAATTTCTTTTTCAAGTTCAATTAGTATAAAATTCAGGAAAAATATTCAGTTAGGCTTCCGTTTTTCCAAATCCGAATTGCCGGGCCTTACGCTTGACCCCTGCCATCAGATTTTGTACAGCCACCTTGTCCACCTTCTTCGCCGCAGAAAGCCAGTTTGCCTTGAACTGCTGCTCGTCCTTAGCAGTTTTTTTGGTCTTCTTTAGGTTCCGCTTGACAATAGCCCAGTATTTCTCAATTGGGCGGAGCTCTGGCGTGTTGGGACGGTTCTTGTCCTTGGGAACCACCTGCACGTTGTTGGCGGCGTACCACTCCATGGCCTTTTTACCGTAATGGCAAGATGCCAAATCCTGCCAAAACAGTACGGAACAACCGTGTTTCTTCAGGAAAGGCAGCAGACGTTTATTCAAACACTCTTTCACGTAAATTTCTTGGTTGACAGTCCCGGAAGCTATGAAAATGCTGCTTTTCAAGCCACAGGTACACCCAAAATAAAAAAGCAAGATTGTAATGCAATTTCGCATGATTTGGTTTCATTTCTCGTAATGGATCGCAACTTGGAGAAAAAATGCAACATTGGTCGTGGGCAAAAAAGCAACACATCAGTTCGCTTAGAAAAATTCAATGTGTGCGTGAGGTTGTGCAGTGTGTAAGTGGTAGTAGATTCAATAACTCACAAAAAAAAAGAACTCGATCCGCAACTGAGATTCGAACCGCGGCCGTCAGCGTGACGGCTCTTCATTGTAATTATCCAGCCACCATAACCAGTTGAGGTGATCGGAATAAAAGCCCTTCAGTTGCTTCGGCTGTCGAGGCACTCAACGTTACAACAATGAAGCAAATGTTGGTCGCACACACTTACATGGCTTCGTTTATTTCATAAAACGCTTGATGACTTGACAAGGGGGGGATGGGAGTGTGATGACGAGTGAAAATAAAAATAGATCACTTGACAGCGGAATAGCAACGGAATAGCAATAGTGGCAAATGGCGTAGTGGCGTTCTGTGTCATTGTCTCACCCATATTGAGAAGATGTAGACGGTTGAGCAAAAACCCAACGGGTGCTGCAACTGTCGAGACACTAAGCACACAGCGATAACCGCTAGCACACACTTGCATGGCTTTGTTTATACCATAAAAAGCATTGTGGATCATGATGGGCAAAATTGCCTTTTCAGAATCATGCGGATTTCTCAAGATATGATTGCAAAAACTACAATTGCATTTTTTGCTACAATTTCAACTTTTGGGTGTACAGATGGCTTGCCAAACCAGATATTTCTTTGCGAACTTTGACAGTTTCGTGTGCTTGAAAATATCTGCTACCTTTCCCCTTCCTTTTGCCGTATAAAACTCCTGTCCCGGAAGCTGCTTGTAGTCGGCTTTGACGTAGGTTTCGTCGTCCATTACCACGCAGTCAAACTTTGTCAGCATCGTCGTGTACAGCCTCCGGGATCGCGCTTTGGCCGTCGTATTTTGTTTATCATCGCGATTTGGAGTCACTACCTTCTTGTAAGTCGATAGTCTGGCTCGTTTTTTTGCTCGATGCACGGTTGTAGACGATACACCCAGCTTATTTGCGGCATCTCGGAGAGATAGGTTAGGGTTTCGCTTGAAACTACCGGCAACTCTCTTTGTCGTCTCAGCGGCTTCCGGTTTTCGATTTCCCCCCGATCCAGACTTCCTGGCTGTCGACAAACGTTCCCCAAACACTTTAATTACATTTGTAACGGTTGATTTGGCAACTTTTAGCGATTTTGCCAACTTTGCGTGCGAGTAGCTCGGATTTTCACGATGCGCGAGCAAAATTTTGATACGCTGCTCTTCTTGCTTGGACGGCATTTTGACAACTGAAGAGTGAATTCCAAAATCAAAATAGGAGCAACATTCTACACACACACACCTTTAAAATGAGGGGTGTTCAGGTTTTTTAAATGCAAAATTGAAAGAAATACGTCAAGTTGATATTGACCAAATTTTGACCGTATCACCCTTTACTAGAGCTTTTGGACACAAGGCATTTCTGGCGACGAATGAATCAACGATGAAAAAAAATCGTGGAACGTCAACCATTCGTCCAAATCGCCATCAAAACGTGGTAATTAGATGGTAGGAAGTTTTACATCGGTAATATGAGCAATGGCAGGTGCTATCTTCCAGGGGAGTATCTTCAGTCATGAGACCGCCTTTTACCCGGAAATATTGCTCTTCGACCAAACAGGATGCGGCAGAAAATAATGCCAAATTTTGTTCTTTTTCTTTCAAATCCCATTTTCAACTAATTCAAGCAATAATATCAACATTTTCGAGTGCAGTTATCTTTATAAAGTCCATTTAAATTTTTTTATTAAATGTGTCCACCATTTTTATTAATAACATCCTCGAGCCGACACCGGAAGCCAGAGCATGCCTTTCGGACGTAGTCCTCCAACATTGACTGCCATGTGGGTTTTCACACTAGGGTGTGATGTTTTGCAGGCTCGTGCTACAATATATGCCCAAATCGAATAATCCAACGGATTAAGATCTGTAACGCTATGGGGCCACATATCCTTCGGCCAAAACTTCATGTTATCGTCAACCATTGTTGGGTTCGATTGGACGCGTGACACTGCGCTTCATCCTGCTGTAGGACAACGTTTTGGTCCTCGAAGAAGTTGGCCTTCACCCAGGGAAGCACTTGATTCTTTAAAATACCGATATAAACTTCGGTATTGATTTTAACTCCAGCAACAATGTAAACAGGCGGCATTTTCAAACCGTTGGACGCCACCAAGCCAAAAATCATGACATCAGCCGGATGTTTGGTTTGAAATTTGAATTTCACTTTTTCCGGAACGTTTTCCATTTTCTGCGGTGAAATGAACCGGTCTGTGCAGCTGTTGGCCACAGCATCGATGCTGAAAAGCTTTTCGTCGGAAAACAGGATTATCATTTTTTCCTTCTCCAACAAGGAAAGCAATCTCTTGGAACGAGTAGTTCCTTGACCCGGGCCGTAATCAAGTGGCGTTTCACTCTGGCTCTGGAAGATGCCTGCAGGTCTTTTTTTATGATTCTCCGCATGGATTTCTCCAAAACATTGGCTTGCTTTGGAAGTTTTCTTATGGAACGCACCGGGTTGCGAACAATTTGTGTACGGACCGATTTGATCACGTTCGGCGTGCGTGCAAAGCGCGGACGTCCGCTTTCCGGCTTCCGCTGCTTAGCATCCTACCACCTTGGCAATCTCTTTCGGCTTCTTCTGGGTGATCAACAAACTGGTGATCACTTCTTTCGCGAACATTTTGACGAATTTGCAATAAAACAAATAGAATGTTTGGATGCAGCACTTGAAAGTAAACATAAACAGATACACTTTCGGCAGAAATTAGTAACTAGCTATACGAATTAACCCAATACACTGAAGTTTTTTTTTACGTCGGTAATAGTATCGCGTAAAAAAAACCGCGTAAAAAACCGCGTCATTTCAAAAAACGACGGGAAAAAATACGCGTTTTTTTCAAAAAAGGACGTAAAAAAGGTCAAGGAAATAAAAATTGTATTTCATATAAATATTGAAAGGATATGGTCATTAAAATGTATTGATGGTGGAAAAACATGGTTCCAGTAACATTGGCCACCGGGAATCTGCTACAAATGGATAGAGGTTGTTAATTCAATGTGTGAGCAGAGCAGTCCAGAGTAGTTATAGAGAGTTTTTGTCTTCGGCAAAATTTCTCAATGTGTCATTGGTCGTCTTTTGACATAATCATATTAGTTCCACATCATGCCGCAGAGATGGCGCTGCAGGCTATTTTTTCTAAATTAAGCGCTAGAGATTTGCCGTCTTCGGCCATGTTTCTCAGTATGTATCTTGTATGTCGTCGTTTGATTTTGTTATATTAGTTCCACATTATGTATACTGTAGAGATGGCGATGCAAATTATCTTTTCCAAATGAAGTGCTAGAGAGTTACTGTCCGTGGCAAAATTTCTCAGTATGTCATTCGTCGTCTTTTGACACTGTCATATTAGTTCTAATTTATGCCGCAAATATGGTAGCGCCATCTCTGAGGTACTATCTGGATCTAACGTGATTATTTTGAATGCCTTTATTATATACAATTAACATCTTTGCTAAAGACAGCACCTTCCTAGAGCACGATTTGGCAATTTAGATGGCGGCGTAATTTAGAACTAATCTGATAATGTCAAGTGACTATATTTTACATTCTCAACAACTTTACTGAGAACGGCAACCCTCTAAACCTTCATTTGGAAAAGATATTTTACTACGCGGTCCGTTATTTCAAAAAACGACTCACAGGTCCCCGTGAGGCCTGGAGTGGTCAAAAACATTTTCTGAAGTAAACCCTGATGACTTATGAAATTTTTTAAGTAGGATATTCTCAACGTTTTATGGAAATCTGACGACTTATCAACGTAACGGTCATCCTAGTACAGTTTCCCGTATTCCAAACATTGCCAAGGTTTCCTTTAAAATTTGTTCATGCCCGTAAAAATTCTCATAGATTTACAATTAAATGTATTGTAACCATACGATAGAATCAATCGTATGTAAAATAGACTATATTGTTCATGACGATAAGATGACAATAAAAGTTATTGTTTGCACAATTGAATCTAATGTAAATTGCGACATCGATAATAGAATCAGGGGGTTGTTATATATCTTAACTATAGAAAAAATCGTTTTTCTCAGAACAAATTTGAGTCAATTATTATTGATTTTATTGTTTTACATTTGTTGAAAATTCTAGCATATAGGGTGAATAATAGATCTATTGTAATGACAATATTCATTTTTCATTTTCCTGATACATGAACAATAAGATTCATGGTCGGTAATAGATTTAAATGTTACTTTATATTATTTTATTGTAATTGTATGGTTATTTTTATCCGGGTGGCCACTCGAGGTTTCACGCGAATCTGATCCGGAAGGGCCGTTCTCAAGACAAATCAGCAAATGCGTTGCAAAACGTTGAGAAATATCTTCCTGACGAAATTTCATGAATTTTGATACCCATACTGCTAGGATTTCCTTCTTTTGTTCATGGCCATTCGAGGCCCCACGAATACCTGTTCCAGAAAACTGGTTTGTGGACAAAAATCCTACTGAATAAATTTCATGAATTTTGATAACCATATTGCCGAGGTTTTATTTTGAAAATGTTTATGGCCAGTCTGAGAACACGTCATCAAAAGACCACAAAATGTTGACAGATATCTTACTGAAGAAATTTCCTGAATGTTGATACCCATATTGCTGGGGTTTCCTTCTGTATATGTTCGTCGCCACTCTAGGCCTTCTGGGAACCTGTTCCGGAATAACCGGTCCGGGGACAAGTTGGCATATTAAGGTATATGGAATAGAATTGTATTTTTAGGAATTATTCCAAAGGTTTTGACAGTCTTTTCCAGAAATTCACTTGATATTCCCAAATAGTGTCTCCGTAGCGAACCTCAGCCCCGGAAACCGGGATTTTCGGGAGCCAGATGAATCCAAACGAAAATTGCTGTCAATTTCCATAAAGCAGATGAGTTTCTTAATCTAATGGTGAAATCAAAACAAAAATCGGCCAATATTTGCCAGAGTGAAAAACCATTTGAATTTGGGGGGTACCCGGGTACCCTGTCGGCCTGTTTTACGGGTGTTTTATTTTTGTTGGGCACACAACGGTTAGTTGGTGTTTAAATGGCTATACAATCCAAAGCTGGAGAGTAGGGTAGAATTTGAAATTTTGACAACAATTCAATTTAGTATATTGTATATTGTTTTTTAACCTTATTTGAAGAAAGACCGAAGACGGCAACTCTCTAGCGTTTAATTTAGAAAAGAAAGATTGCAGCGCCATCTCTGCGTCATGATTTGGAAAAGATATAATAATATCAAAAGACGACGAATGACACACTGAGAATTTTTGCCAAAGACGGCAAATCTCTAGCGCTTAATTTAGAAAAGAAAGACTGCAGCGCCATCTCTGCGGCATGATGTGGAACTAATATGATTATGTCAAAAGACGACCAATGACACACTGAGAAATTTTGCCGAAGACAAAAACTCTCTATAACTACTCTGGACTGCTTTGCTCACACATTGAACTAACAACCTCTATCCATTTGTAGCAGATTCCCGGTGGCCAATGTTACTGGAACCATGTTTTTCCACCACCGATACATTTTTATGACCATATCCTTTCAATATGAATATGAAATATAATTTGTATTTCCTTGACTTTTTTTACGTTGTTTTTTGAAATAACGCGGACCGCGTAAAAAAACCGCGTAAAAAAAAACTTCAGTTCACTCAAGTTTGAACTTTTTCGCATTATTTTCTTTCGCACCCTGCCGCCGCAAATTCTGCAGAATCGTCGAATGTTCGTATTCGCCTTGAGTGGATTCAGAAGCCTCCTTTAGAGTATCAAGTCTACCCAATCGAATCGAAATCTGCTGTTTATCTCGCTCCTCACTGAAATTTTTCAGAAAATCGTCGAATCGTTGGATGGAATCCATGATGTTTTTCCGCTTCAGCTCCTTTAATAATATCTTTTTCTCCGCCATGATGGTGAGATAAAAGTGATGTCACGGAATACTAGAAAAGACAGAAGACCCAGGAAGCACCTTTTGGATGGTAGGAAATGCTTGGACTGACACTCACCTGTGTCCGTTCAAATACAGGCACGGTGTTCTATTTAGCGTTATTATCAAAAATAATATACCATCAAATCGGTGAACGCCAGTTGGTTTGTTATGCTATTTTTCAACTCTGGGTAAATTTTCAAAAAAATCCTTGGCAAAATTTTGAGTTACGCCCTTTTTAAATCGTAAAAGATAAAAATCGAATAAAAATCAATATAACATTATAGAAAAACATATTTATCATCATAACGAGAAACGCCAGTTTGTTTTTTATGCCATTCCACACGTCTGGACTTATATTTGAAAAAAAAATCCATGTGCTTAATTTTGAGTTATGCCGTTTCTTTATACACAAAAAACTAGTTTTGATTTCAAGTCGTAAGAGCTAAACAATCGAATGAAAATCAATATAACATCAATAAAAACACATTTATCATCAAAAAGATGAACGCCAGTCTGTTCGTATTGTCATTCTACATCCTAAAACGAATTTTAAAAAAGATCAACGTAATTTGAACTTTCGCCCTTTTTTGGTCGTACCTACAAGAAATCGAGAAAATGTCGTTTTCGTTTTTGCGGTGTTACACCAAAAAGTGTAGAGCGCTAACAAGTGCGGGTCTTTGACAGCTCAACATCATTTGTTTGTAAACAATGGTGTAAACGATAGCTACTCTCGATTTTTTCCCGGTGTACGGCGGTGCAGTTCTGGCGACAATCAATATGCAACTAGCGATTTCAAATTGGTTCACTGTTGTAGAACCCCTTGGTCCGAATTACCTTGAAGCCAGCACCTTGTTATACATATTTGTGACTTTGTTTTGATTTGCTGTGTTATTTCGACAGAATATTTGAGAGTTTGTTCATGTCAGTTCATTATTAGGGGCGCATTATTAAGCTTGGGACCGAGCTTAGGACCGATGTGCTAGTACTGACTGAGCCAAGAAAAAAACGTTTTTGTACGGGACAATGGGGAGCGCAACGGTGCGGTGCGGCAGTTTTTGACATAAAATATATGGATTAACTGTCAAAAGCTTCCACAACGCACCGTTGCGCTCCTCATTGTAGCTGGGCCTTGTTCTGAACGAACAGAAAATTGTCTAAAATACTAAAGGCTAAAATTCAGTCAAAACCGGCAGAAACTGCGGTGTCTGATTTTCCAACTGATGGCTGGCCCACAATTGATACGTTGCGGATACGTTTGCGTGAATTTGACAGATTTCCCATAGGTTTTCTGTCAAATTTACGTGAACGGAACGCAAACGTATCTATTGTGGGGTACCCTTGAGAACGCGTCAACTTCCGGTATAGACATCAACTTATATGTTCTTTACATCAATAATAATAACAATTTCATATGCTTAGGTGGCAATCAGATTCGTCTTTTTAATCGTCGAGGTAAGTCGTCTCTTTACCAAAAAACATGACCTGTTTAAGATTAAAACGGAAAGTTCATTAAGCATGCGGAAAACTCCAGGTAATGTTTTGGGCACGATTGTTAAATGAACTAGCTTTTTACACAATTGTTTACAGGCGTCATGAGGGGCCTTAAGCGGTCCAGAATAATCCAAGCATTTCAGCACTGGGACTAAAAAGAAGCTTTTGAAGATGAATTCACAGTTAAGCCGTCTTTTTAGTATGATTGAGCTTGGGAAGTTATTATTGGACATATTGTGGTGAAAATCTCAGCTGAATAGACTTCCTTTTCAATTGGTTACAGTCGTGTGAAAAATGCTTTGTGCCTCTATCAAAAATTATGTTCCTAGGCGGTTACTGACCCATATATTCATATGTCGACTTGTTTTAAAAACTCTGCAATTACCGTAATTTCAAAAGGGCGTAAGTGGTGAAAATCTCAGCTGAATTGACTTACTTTTCAATTGGTTACAGCTGTGTAAAAAATACATTGTGCATTTATCAAAAAATATGTTCCTAGGCAAATACTGTAATTTCAAAAGGGCGTAAGTAACAAATTTAATCATCAAAGTTTCTCAAAAACCTATCCAGAATTAAATAATGGTAATACGAACAGACTGGCGTTCAACATTTTGATGATAAATGTGTTTTTATTGATGTTATATTGATTTTCATTTGATTTTTTTGCTTATACAACTTAAAATGGCGTAACTTAAAATTTTGCACAAGGATTTTTTTTTTCAAATATAAGTTCAGACGTGTGAAATGGCATAAAAAACCAACTATCGTTATGACAATAAATGTGTTTTTCTCTAATGTTATTATTGATTTTTATTCGATTTTTATCTTTTACGACATAAAAAGGGCGTAACTCAAAATTTTGTCCAAGGATTTTTTTGAAAATTTGCCTAGAGGTATAGAATAGCATAAAAAAAACAACTAGCGTTCACCGATTTGATGGTATATTATTTTTGATAAAAACGCTAAATAGAACACCGTGACTGGCCTTGTATTTAAGAACGATGCAGGAACTCTCGAACTAGTTGAGACCGATTAAGATGGTTATTAGTTTGGAACTGGGATGCTCAAATGGAATGAAATGGGCCAATGCCGTTTCGATCCACTGCTCTCGATGTGCGTGGAAATGATCGACAGTTTCCGTATTTCACGTTAGGGATGAATACGAGCTCCGATAACGTTGGATTGGGTAAGTATACCAGGGTATGCACAGGTAAAATACAGCAACCGCGTGTTCTACACCAACAGCAGCGACTCGCATGAAATCCTAAATTAGTCGAAAAAAGACCCAGGAAGTACCTCTCAAAGTTATTTTAATAGTTGTACAGATACTCACATGGAGCCTGTCTTCAACAGGCCTTGTACTTTTCGAGCAGGTACTGCTATCAGGAACAATCCTTCCGATGGGTGAGAGTGGGGTTAGCTTGGGTCCAGTCGTCGTGGTGATTCCAAAGGAAAATTCAACACCCGTGATCCTGGTCACGGTACCAAATGTTATATCAGGATATCGTATCACGTGCTTTATTTCGGAAGAAATCACATGACAGAACACGACGCGTATGGATGGTAAAAAACACCGATTTATTTTCCGTTTTATTGCCTAGTGTTGGTTGACGATCTTATCGCTACTAACTTGTGTTATCTAATGAAACAAAAGATGTGAGGAAAGCATTGAACCGCAAATTTGCCTAACAATAGGATATACAAATTCGTAAGCAGATTCTTATCTGCGATCTTCTCTTCAAGTTGGAGATGGATTCTTATAAGTAATTTAAATTCAAATTGAAAGTGAAACTAAATTCAAATCGAAAGTAAAACTAAACACTAAAAGTGGCTAATCTGAACTCTATCAGAAATATTTACAGTAGAACAACTGTAATCTTTATGTCATTCAAGATCAACCATACGGTCGTGCCTTGTGTAAAAACCTTTTATTTATTTATTTTTTTGCAAACACGAGTCTCTAATACAGCTTTTCTAATAACCGCAACAATATGTGAATTTGGTGTGAAAGTTTTTACCACAGACGAATATCATTAAAAAGGCAGTGCTATGTGGTCATCAAACTCCAGCAAATTAGCGGTTTTTCTCGCAGTAACGCATATATGATCTTGCACAACATTTTACAGCAATACGTAACCCC
>JASCZW010009728.1:0-40647 GCA_034211315.2 Aedes japonicus
AAAACTAGATATCTTGACAGGTAGATTTTGATTACTTCCTAATGATATGATTTATGAATTAACGAGTTCCTCATTATAGTTCAATTTAACACTACCAAATGGGTTTTGCTATGTAAATTAAATATTTTTACATATTTCCAAAACTTGGGGAACTGTTGCTACTGTTTTGACCTAGAGTTCCTACTCACAATAGCATTGATGCAGCGTCCGACTTTAAAGGACTCTAGAGGTTACTCAATATTGAATTCAATACTAAATTCAATATTCAATATTAAATTAATATAAGTTGTATCAACGAACAATATCCAGATCCACCTTAGTGAAGATTATACGTTTTCAGCTTTAAGATACTTTTGTAAAATCGTGTTTTATTAAGAATAGAGTAATAAAAGCCAAGAGTTACTACACTCATAGGCAAAATAGAGTGCCCACCTCATCATTTTTGATTTCTCTCATTTATTTGGTTCAAATTAAAGTCAACACGCTGAAGTCTTACTTGAAATCTTATTTTTTATGAATCCTAGAGGGTTTGAGCTGCTTTAGTGGAATACTTGTAACTAGAAATGAGAAAAAAAATTAGCATTTTCCATTTAATTTAACTACCTTTGCTTATCTTGACAGATATGCGTTTTTCTATCGTTTCTAGTTATTTTTTATACTCTTTTCACGTGTCACTTATGGAATAATGAAAAAAAAGTTCGACCTAGAAAAAAACCAATTCTGTGTTGAAAACTAAACCAACAAAAGTCACTTCATTTTGGCCACGGGAAGATAAATTAAGAAAGAAAAGCATTTTAATAATTTATGTGTCCTCCTTTGGCCTTCAGGACCAGCTTCAGGCGCTCCGGCAAGCTCTCCACTAGGTTCATTGGTTGCTGTAGACAAAGCTCTCCCCAGGCGCGCTTCAGGGCTTCAAAATAGTTGAATTTATTGGTAACACCAGTTTTGTCAACCCTGGCATCCAGAATTGCCCACAAATTCTCGATGGGTTGAGGTCCGGGCTTTGTGAAAAGGCCATTCCAGTGGCTTATCAACATACTCAATAGCAAACCAGAGCCGTTTGGCTTTGTAACTTTGTAATCAGCCTCTGTGGTAACTTCAGGAACTTTGTTAATCAGTCCCTTGCTACGAGACGGCGACGAACAGTTCGACCACAAACAGACAGCTGAAGGGGTTTCCTGGATCTCACGGACAGTTACTTTTGGTTTTTTTTTTTGACTTCGCGCATGATCTTGGTGTCCATTCGTGTATCCGTTTTGAGATTTATTTATTTATTTATTTATTTATTTATTGTCGTCAATCATAAGTAGACCATATAATATATATTAAATATAATATAATATTATTCATTCTTGTATGTTCTGGTTTCTTATGGAGCTAAAATACTGTTTTAGTTTATGTTTACATTACAATGATTTCTGCAGTGTTTATTGTAAGAGTCATCATGCAATTAATTGGTCCATTTGTTGCATAGTTTGTGCGATGGATGGCTGATGGCGAATAGGTTACGATTTCTGTTTCATTTGAAACGATATCGTTTCGCAGCGTATTGACTCACCAGAACTTTTATCAAAATTAAACATATATGCACCTATTCGGCAACTTCGAAATCGTAACCTATTCGCCATCAGCCATCGTCGCACAAACTATGCAACAAATGGACCAATAAATCGCATGATGGCCTCTTACAATAAACACTGCGAAATCATTGACTTTACAATGTCTCGGCATAAACTAAAACAGTATTTTAGCTCCATAAGAAACCAGAACATACAAGAATGAATAATATTATATTATATTTAATATATATTATATGGTCTACTTATGATTGACGACAATAAATAAATAAATAAATAAATAAATAAATCTCAAAACGGATACACGAATGGACACCAAGATCATGCGCGAAGTCAAAAAAAAACCAAAAGTAACTGTCCGTGAGATCCAGGAAACCCTTCAGCTGTCTGTTTGTGGTCGAACTGTTCGTCGCCGTCTTGTAGCACAGGGGCTGATTAACAAAGTTCCTGAAGTTACCACAGAGGCTGATTACAAAGTTACAAAGCCAAACGGCTCTGGTTTGCTATTGAGTATGTTGATAAGCCACTGGAATGGCCTTTTCACAAAGCCCGGACCTCAACCCCATCGAGAATTTGTGGGCAATTCTGGATGCCAGGGTTGACAAAACTGGTGTTACCAATAAATTCAACTATTTTGAAGCCCTGAAGCGCGCCTGGGGAGAGCTTTGTCTACAGCAACCAAGGAACCTAGTGGAGAGCTTGCCGGAGCGCCTGAAGCTGGTCCTGAAGGCCAAAGGAGGACACATAAATTATTAAAATGCTTTTCTCTTTCTTAAATTTATCTTCCCGTGAGCCAAAATGAAGTGACTTTTTTGTCGGTTTATTTTTCAACACGAATTGATTTTTTCTAAGTCGAACTTTTTTTTTCATTTTTCCATAAGTGACACTTGAAAAGAGTATAAAAAATAACTAGAAATGATAAGAAAAACGCATATCTGTCAAGATAAGCAAAGGTAGTTAAAATTAAATGGAAAATACTATTTTTTTTTCTCATTTCTAGTTACAGGTATTCCACTAAACAGCTCAAACCCTCTAGGATTCATAAAAAATAAGATTTCAAGTAAGACTTCAGTGTGTTGACTTTAATTTGAATCAAATAAATGAGAGAAATCAAAAAATGATGAGGTGGGCACTCTATTTTGCCTATGAGTGTAGTAACTCTTGGCTTTTATTACTCTATTCTTAATAAAACACGATTTTACAAAATATCTTTAAGCTGAAAACGTATAATCTTCACTAAGGTGGATCTGGATTTTGTTCGTTGATAATTTATATTAATTTAATATTGAATATTGAATTTAATATTGAATTCAATATTGAGTACCTCTAGAGTCCTTTAAAGTCGGACGTTGCATCAATGCTATTGTGAGTAGGAACTCTAGGTCAAAACAGTAGCAACAGTCCCCCAAATTTGGAAATATATAAAAATATTTAATTTACATAGCAAAAACCTATTTGGTAGTGTTAAATTGAACTATAATGAGGAACTCGTTAATTCATAAATCATATCATTAGGAAGTAATCAAAATCTACCTGTCTAGATATCTAGTTTTCATTAATACCCCGTTCACACTACAACCTATATTACGTGATAAAGGGTATCTTGCTATAAGATGCCATGCACATTATTTCCAGTCCCTAACCTACATTACTTCTTCTACAAAAAAACACTGGAAAAATGGGGGCGACCCCGGCGTAGTGGTTAACATCCAAACCTCTCACACGTCCAAGTCACGTGTTCGAATCTCAACCCCGGACAAGTTACGAAAATACCCAAAAAAGGAATATGAGTGAATACGACAGGAGATGAACCAGCCCAGGGCTGAAAATCTCGATAAAAAGGAATAATAAAAACAAAAACACTGGCAAAATTATAACGCTATCCTAATCGGCAGTGTAAATTCGATTATAAAAGATTGAGTGTCTCGTATGAACCCTGGCAGTTTGATCAAACGCAAGACTTTTTACACGGGACTCATCTTGAAAGAGAATGGACAACTTATACGAACTAATAGCTTTAAGTCAAATTAATTATGAACACTTAAACAGTAAAACTTTTTTTTTCATGAATTCTATTACAGAAAAATAGTAAAATACATAAATTAGAACGTAATTTGTACGGCTCCGGTTGTTCTTATAATTTTGAATATCACCCATTACATTTAGTTGGCAAATACAAACAAGTATACTGTTAAACAGATTTCAACTGTAATTAATAGAATTTAAAATAAGTGAAGAGTAATTGAAGTACTTAAAACAGTTCGTCGAGTAATTAACTTTTGCCTGTGTTGGAATTATAACTTATTTCGTGCCCTCGTTCGTACTAAATCGCAAGATTTATAAATCCTCCAAAATAGCGAAATCCGCGTTTTCGTAACAACCATGTATTTGAATTTCTCAACAGTTTTCAGACAGACGGTAGTAGTACTCTATTACATGTTTCGTCTTTCGTTTTAAGTACTGTTCGCCGGTTAGTTATGGACGCATTGTCGCATTATTCATGTTGAGTAAAATATGTAAAAAATAAAGGTTTACTTAAGATTTAATGTGCATCCCTGTTAGACCTACCTTTGGAATGACGTCTAGTTGATTCTTCGAAATCTCGAATCAAAAGCACCCACTACTAGTGCCCTCTACACTGAACCCAAACGTCATCCCAAGATCGTCTGAAAAGTAAATCGTGCGCCCTCTAACGAAAAGCATTCGGAAATCGGATGATTGTCTTATGGTTAGGTTCGTATGACGATCAACCATATTCAATATGACGTTTGTTTCAAAACTGTGTACATCATCAGCCATTTAGGTATGGTTTGAGTTAAATTCTACGGCATTCAATTGTTTAACATTTCACTCCTACTAACGACGATCGTGGATGACTACGGGAGCGCAAAAATTGGAGGAGTCTGGAGGTATTTCTCCACAACTTCGTTAATGGCGATCTGGTTTCCAAATTTTATTTGTGCTGGTACCAGTATTGAAAGCAATTCATAGGTATTTACCGAATGATGTAAATTGCGATGTTTTTAATCTTCATTGCAATGTTTTTAATTTTTCATCTGATCATTTTGGGATGATGATTCTTCATACAGAATGCATTAGAATTTGCACCGGAGGTCAATTCTTTTCGCGTATTATTAGCTTCTCAACATTCCAAAGAATATGATCTAGATTCTAGAAAATCGTCGTACCCCGAATAAAAAATGCTCATAGATTTACAATTGAATATATTGTAACCATACAATAGAATCTATAGAATGTACGATTAATAGTATTGTTCACAACGATAAGATGACAATAGGAGTTATTGTTTCCACAATAGAATCTTATGTAAATTGAGCCATCGACATTATAAAGGGGTTGCTATGTTTCTTAACTATAGAAAAAATCATTAAATTCCGAATAAATTTTAGTAAACTTCTTTTAATTGTATTGTTTCATGATTGTTGAAAATCCAAGCATATGGAGTAAATTGTAGCACTATTATAATGACAATATGCATTTTTCATTCATATGATTAATGAAAAATAAGATTCATGGTCGGAAATAAATTTTAATGTTGTTTTATATTATTTTATTGTAATTGTATGGTTATTTTTATCCGCGCCGTTTGCATCTATCATTCGAAAATGTGATTTCAATGTCTCGATATGAGCCGACGGGGGATTTATTCGATAAAAGAAGGATATTTGGGTTTAGTATGGTAGAGCATGTGATATAAAATCATTTTTAGAACTTCTTGTGTGATGTAAACGGTGTTTGAACGCAATACATTTAGCGCTGTTTTGGTCAGATACGAGTTAAAAATAAATGATATGTACACGAGGAAAATATATGAGTAACGATTTTTGGAAAAAGTAGTCTTACAATACTTCTACATAACTGAAACTCAATAACTGAAAACCTTGAAATCTATAAATTTAAGAGTAAGAATATAGAAGGGATGATTTAAAAATAATAAGTTAATTTTCTCATGTTACTCTCAATGCTCATGTTTAAGTGCGAATATATTATGTTTTAGATCTTAAAAAATCAAACATAAATCAACTACTCGTTTGACAACTCTTCGTTTTGAGTCGCATGAATTGCATGGAGTAATTACATGAATAAAGGAACAAGTTTCCTCCCATAATTCGGAGAGGAAGCCCCAGTAATCATAACAAACTTCAAAATACAAACACCGAAGCCTCCTTATCAACGGCTATGAGAGTTGATGAATCAATTATTGGCTTTAGCACTTTTCAATAACCCATTCCGAAGGCCAAGCAGGTCGTAAATATCGCCTTTCAATTTCCTTAATAAATGGTCACCAGCGACGCTCGATTCGATGAAAATGAAAAAAACACACATATTTACGTCCCAAAAGAGGCAGAAGCATTCGAGCGCCATCTCGTGATGGTCTGCTTTTGGCCGCCCCAATGCATTGCCAGACGACAGTCAGTTCATAAACGACTTGCGAGCGATGATGAAGAAAATATGGTTAAATTTTTATGAACTCACCGGGTGATGATGACTTTTGCCGAGTTTGACTCTGCTCCCGGTTGGATGCGAGCTCCTGGCTAGCTGCAATTGCGTCCATTGCTGACGACGATGCACCGACGCTTTTGCTACCATTCATGTTATCATCCTCGCCCGGTTCCTCCTCATCATTGGCATGTCTGCGGTCATGTTTGCCTCCACCTCCACCTCCTTCGTCATCTTCGTCATCATCATTCAAGTCACCACGGACGTCATCGAATCGACGTGGAGACGAAAGACGTCGACGCTCATCAGGATGATGATGGTGACGGTGAAATGGGTAATGATGCTGATGATGATGATGATCATGATGGTTTAAATGTGGCTCAAGTTCGTCGGGTTGCTCCGTTTTGAGCTGAACTGAACTGGTACTGGTCGCGATTGGCGATGGTTGCTTGGATTGTGGCAGTTGCTGTGATTGCACCAGCAAAGGAGGCGGCGGCAGTGCATTGAAATTCAATTCACGTTCCTCGGAGTCTCTTTGATGTCTTTGATGTTGGTGGGATGACACTGTTGCTGCTACCGAAGATGGACTTGCAGCCATCGATGATGAGGGCAGGGAAGAAGAGCTTGGGGATGACCGATGACGGTGATGCATGGATAGCGGAAGATGACTGGTTCGTTGCTGGTGATGCTGGATATGATGATGATGATGATGCTGATGATGTTGGTGTTGATGATGTTGATGCGAATGATGGGATGGATGATGTGTGAAATGAGGTGGCGGTGATCGTGTAGCTTGATGCTGCCTCGAGCTTCGTTCGTCGATGTTCATTTCGCATTCGGAATCATCTTTCTCTCTTTTGATCGAATGCATCATCGGACTCAGGTTTGTCATTCCGGACGACGATGGAGCTGAGATTTGCGGGCTTGTGGCCGGTGGCAGACTGAGAGGACTGGGTCCAAGGGGGAATGCGCCTAACGAACTTGTTGGCATATTCTCCAGCATGCTTCTTTTCAGCAGAAGGTTGCTTTCATTCAACAGCCCAAGAGTAGGATTCTGGAGCATCATGTCTCGGATGGTCAGCAAGCTGCCAGGAATAGCATGCTGTGAAATCGATGGTGATGAATTCAATGGCGTCATGCCCAAGCCACCTGGAACCATGGTGGGAGGCAGCAAGGGCTGTGATTGTTGACCAAGCGGACCTGTTGGTAACGATACGGGGTGATGCCATTGCGCTTCGTTACTCAACCAAATTTTTCCTGCGATAGAGAAGAGAAGAGAAGAAAAGGCAATGAGTCAATGTTGTGACGAGTAAGATAGAAAAAAAAGAACTTAAATGCTGTGAACACATCGTAACGTTCATGTACGTAAAGTTCCTACGGAACACGCAAACGGACCAATACAGATAATTCATTAATCATCTAATCGCGTACTCACGACATTCAAGGGCACGACATCACGTCATTGCACACATGCCTATGGCAAGCGCCCAAGGAAAATGTTCAGAAAGAGACCGACTAATTCCTTTCTCCTGGTCTTATCAGTCTCCTACTTCGAGATGTCTTTAGCAGAAACAGATGATTTCCCTTCCCATCAGCTCATCTACGCCCAAGTCTCGCACATTCGTTAATTCCCGTTTTTTTCCTTGGTTTCATTCGTTCATGCCGTGCCCCCGTGCATCATCACATCCCGTCTTCTTCGTTGTAGTACTACGACTACGACTACGACTACTACTACTACTACTCTACCCATGCAAGTCTGGCGAGGGGGTGGTTTTCACCGAATCCGCTCATCGCACTGACCACGCGCCCGTGCCTTCCTACCTCCGCCGCCTTGCCTGATGCTGACCATCAAACCACCACATGAAAGGACACCATCCGCCGACGTCGTCCTCGTCCTCGTGGACGTCGACCGACACTATTACGTACATAGAACGATTACGCCGTGCCGTTTTCGGTGGATCGATATCCTTCAAGCGTGTTGTGTAGTTTTGTTGGTAAAATTATAAGAAAAGAAGTTCAATATTAAAGCTGAGGTTCCTGCTTTGGCGCTGGTCTTTCAATGTCAAGTGTGCAGCTCTAATGAAGAAATTGAGTTAACTTCCGGTCAGCTTGATGTTCTATTTCAAACTGTTCTTAAATTCAGATGGAATGCAGAGCTTTATTAAGTGTACCTTGACCAATTGGATTTTCTCAGTTTCAATATGATTTGAATATGGAGTTTAAGTTGATGTTAGAAGAAATTCACACTGTCTGTAACTAGAAGCTATGCATACTGAACATACAACACACGATCTTGGTCAGTTGTAGTTTTTATATATCTTTCCTCCAAGTGTGTCTAGTATGTCGAGTAAATTAAAGTCCATGTTGTTTAATCTGCGCGCACAACATCGTGCATGGTGTCGTTAGAATAAAGAAAGAATTTTATTGAAAACTATTTTTAAAAAGAGTGCCCTGTGAATTTAACTCCGGATGTAACACATCTTCAATACTGAAATTTATTTCACGTCGTTGTGTGAAAAATATTCCATTTTGTTTCATTAGATTTTAAGCAAATTTAATTACAGTGTGTCTCACAATAGGTGTCATCTTTTGTGAGTCTCGGTTTAATGCCGCTGGGTAATTTTAACAGTGGAATTGATTATACCCGTTTTGAGTGCATTCTTTTGACAGTTTATCGTTTAAGATAAATAAGCGTTTCCGTTTGTTTATATTCATCAGCTACCATGGAAGCCAATCGGGAGCAAGTTTTAAAATTACATTTGCAAAAGCTTAGACCTTGTCAGATATTCAATAGCCTTAAGCAGTTCGGGGTGAGTAAGCGTTTTGTTTTTCGTAACTTGAAACGGTTCAAGGAAACTGAAAATGTCCATATTCAACACAAAGGAGGTGCCAGACAAACTGCCAGAAAGAAGAAAAAGATCAAATGTGTGAGGGAGCGAATAAGACTTAATCCGGCCGTATCTGGACGTAAATTCAGCAAGCAATTTTAAATATCCCCTGCTTCAATAAACAGGCTCCTCAGACATGATCTGGAATGCTAGCTGTACAAAAACAAAAAGTTCACGGGTTGTCGGAGCGTCAAAAGCAAGCCAGGGTCCAAAGAAGCAGAGATTTTTTGGTTCGGCACGGTGACTGCGAGATTTTAGTCTTGCCAATATTCTAAGAGATAAACTAGCTGTAGAACGTAATCAGATTGTATCGAAAATCATGGTATGGGGCGCCGTTTCACGAAGAGGAAAACTTTGCCTTCTTTTCATAGAACCTAACGTAAACATCAACACTGAATATTACATCGAGCAGGTTTTGAGGAACCATCGGCTTCCTCATGCTTCAACGCTGTATGGGAAAACACCATATTGTTTCCCACAGGACTCAGCTCCAGCTCACAAGGCAAAAAAGACATCAGCATGGTGCGCGGAAAATTTGCCCGATTCTTTCACAAGCGAATAATGAGCTGAATCTTCACCGGATCTCTTGAGTATTTTTTGGGAGTTATATGCTTCAACATATAGGCCCTACGAAAGGGCTTACTTTAGATCGATTCAAGAAACATTTCGTTGATATTTGGTAACAAATTTCTCAAGAAATCGCGCGTGCCAGTGGCGATGGGTTTACCAAGCGTTCGCGCAAAGTTATCAAGGAACCCGGCGAGGGATTTGAATTGAATTAAAATGGTTTATTTCGTTAACATGTATCATTCAAATGAAAAATAAATGCCATGATTTGGTTGATTTGTTTTGCTGTAATCCCATTTTGTTTTAATGACACCTATTGTGAGACACCTTGTATATCTTCAATTTACGTTTTCACAAATTCAGCTAACAAATAAGATGCCTAACATTTGTTGTTGATTTTGAGCAATATAACTGCGAATATTTAGCAGTCAAACACATTAGCTTACGAAAAAACAAATTCTCCGTAATTGATAATTAGAAAATGAGTGAAACAAATGTATTCAAAAAGGTATGATTTAGGTTAGTAAACGACCCTTTAAAAACAAAATCAGCCCCTTATATAAAGGGAGCCTAGGTCCGAATTAGCATTTTTGCTAAGATTGCAAAATCAGCAAAACTAGACAGCTGAGCTCCAGAAACACTTCCTCATTGGCGATCAACAAATCTGAAATTCCGTTCCCTTCTGTCTTGTTTCGGCCACTAGATGATATATAAATCTATATCTCCACATTTGTTTTTATCGCCATGATCGTACCGTAGGATATGAGTACGCAGATGGCGAAAGTACTAGATCGTACTTAAGATAACAATAAAATAATAATCGGCAACACTGTCTCTGTTTGACAGTTAATCGAGTGGCCTGTTAGAACCAGTGTTTACAAGTGTTTTGAATCGCACACGTTTGTGAAATGATATTCTATTTTTGCTTTTGGGGATTTTTTTACTATCGTACAGATTGGGCCAAAAGGTCTAACATTCTTAGGGAACTTTGTCCACGCGTAGGATTCATGGATATTTAAACAAAAAACAATATTAAAAAATTAGGGTTGCCAGTTTTTCTGGCAAACACCAATTGAAGCTTTCCGATTTTCCCGAACATCACTTACATCGAAAATTCATAACTCAAGAACACTAAAAAAATCGACACGTCACATCCACGTGAAACGCACGTAATTTTCGTCCACGCCAAAACGTATTCACATAAGAACTACGTGATTTCCACGTAAATTCACATTCTACGTGAAAATCACATAAATGTTACGTGATTTTTCACGTACAATTTACTGGCACATAATGTTTACCTGATTTTACTGAAGTAGTGCGCCTGGCCCGCGAGGTTTGCAAACCAATCAACATATATCGTGCGGTATAGTTGTGCAGATTTAACTGGTCGTTCCATGATTCCGTAGCGCGAATCTGATTAAAAGTTTTTGAGTTCGTTCGACTCTGATGATTAGTAGTAAGTAGTAAGTATGGCGACCAGACAGTGGCGCGTCTTCCAGTATACTACGGACTAAGGTACAAAATAATGTCTTTTGTGCGTAGATATCCGTGAAGTTCCAACTGTGACGTCGAATAAATCCATGAACCATGGAGGCTTTAGTCGTAATTAGCGCGACGTGTTTGTTAAATTTTAACTTAGAGTCAATTGTAACACCAAGATCGCAAATAGATGTGACTCGCTCTAGTCGAACCGCACCAACTGATGGCTCCAGGTCATCGGCGAACATTTACTTGAACGATGAAATACGAGGGCACAGATCATTAACAAAAAGAACAAAGAGCATTGGACCAAACACACTTCCTTGCGGTACTCCTGAAGTAATTGCAAAAAGTTCTCGAGCGTGCGGAATTTACCGTGACGAAGGACTAACGGGTGGCAACTAACATTTTGGAATTTATGCCTCAAGCTGTCAAAAAAAGACAAACATAGTTGAAGAAGATCTGATTTATTCAAATAAAAGATACATTGTCCATTGTTGAAAAAAAAATAGTGAACATTTGAAAACGGTCCGTAATCGGATGTTCGGTGAAGCTTCCGTTTGATGTCGGAACAGGAGCGTTGTACGGCCTCCATGTCAACTTTGCGAATGCATCTCTTGATTCTACCAATCAACTGTTTGCAATTCCTGGCTCTCCAGTTATTTTTGTACACCAAGGAACTCAAAACCCCGAAGAAATCTTCGATTGGGCGACACTGAGGCAGTAATGCGATGACGCTTTATCCGGCCAAAACACGTATTGTCCATCAGCATGATGTTTTTGTAGAAACGGGATCAAAATTTTCTTCAAACATTCGTTCTGGTACACATCTTGATTGATTGCCGAACCAGAGGGCTTGAACCATGGCTTAGAAATGCCTTTCTCGGAAATGGCAATGTACAGCATCATTTTCTGTTCAAACTTATGTTTAAACTTATATTTTATGTTCGGAGGTGTAGTAGAACTATCCGTTGAATAGTATCGATCGTTTCCGGGAATCTGCGTCTTCGAAAGAGGGAAGTAGCTTTCGTCGTCCAAAACAAAACTTTTTCCGGAATAATTTTTAATCAATCAACAGCATTGGGATTTCAGCGTTGAAATCTGCGCATCAGTATATTCCGGGGCTCGTGTCTTCTTTCGGCACTTTATTCCGATTCTTTTCAATGTTTTGCAGATTTACTGGTGAGAACAGTTGAACTTTTTTGTGGCATCCCGTTGGCTCAGTGAATCCTTGTTGTTGAAGGCACGAGAAAGAGAACGAAGTCCTTTTGCGTCCATAATTTTGGCTGGTCTTCCACTACCTTGCTTGCGAGCAGTTGTTGGGGATCTTAGGATATGGTAAACAGTCGCAGTCGCAACATTTTCGCTTTTAAAATGTTGTACCGTATACGTTTTGCCGAGATTTCTGTGCAGTTCGTAGAACTGTACAACGCGCTCGTGAAATACTTCTTGTTTCGACGGCATTTTGAGCAAAACTGAGCAAGCATAAACAAAACAGAAAATACTAGCAGAAAGAGGAGATAAAGAGCTAACGCATACACACTCTTATTTCTCTCTGAGCTCGTTTGTTGTTGAGCATAGAGGCCTCGAAACAATTCCAAATTGTGTGCTACTTGGTGTGTTTGACATCGGCACATGGTCGTTTCGGAGGATTATGTTCGATCTTAACGCGCTTCCGAAATTTGCGCATACGATTGGCATCAAAACGATAAGGCATTACACTTATTCTCACTTTCACACTGTTTCCCAAACCTTATTTCTTCCTAGACGTAAAACTCTATCCAACGTGAATCGTTAACACAACAGAATAACTGTTCATAGCAGTATGTATTGGAATATGCAGTGATTGTTACTTCGAAATATCATGTTCGAGAATCAAAACATTGTCCGTGATAGGGAATTTCTTGAAACTTGCCGGAACGCAGCAATCTTTAAAAAATTTCAACGCCGATTGATGCATATGTACGTGAAATATATTCATCTCTTATTTGCAACATTTTGAATACTGGAGTAAATAAAATGGCAGTCGTTAAAACCTCTAGTTAGAAAGCAAAAATCTCAAAAATAAATCAAACAAGTTATGATGGAGTTATTAGCGTTCGGGTTTTCAATTTTCCGTGACGTTAGCCATTTATAAATTGTACACAATGGCTCAAAGTATGCAACGAAGAGAAAACTAAAATTTTGTAGACTTTGCTATCTGCCAATTAGTAAGAACCTGGGAAATAATGTTTCAAATTTCAAATTTCAAATCAAACAAACTCTCTCGAAATTGTATTGGTCGCCCTAAAATAGACGAACTGCAATACAAAATTATAAGACATCACCTTCTATTTTTGTTATTTCAAATAGTTTTAAATTGTTAAAGGATAACACTTGGTAATTGAATTGATTCGCTTTTACAATCGATTGGTGTAAACATCTTGAAAATCGATCGAGCATTTGTTAAGTTATAAGCGTTTAATTTGTAACGATATTTCATGAAAGTCGCTTATTTTTAGATTTTCAATTGACACACTTCCCTTGCCGTAAGACGTAGTCAACGTCAAAATAATTAAGATTTCAGAAAAGAGAAAAATGCTGTATATGCAAATTTCAAACATGAATGATGTATAATGAGGACACGAATTAAATTACTTGACCATGTAAAAAGTGGCTACAGTAGGTCAATGCGAGAAAATAATATTCGTAAATATTAACATAATATATCCACTCGGGGTGATCAAAGAGTCCAGTTCGATGATTTCTTAAATAAATTGCTTATCTTATCATTATGCCACCAAATAAACTATTTAAACATAATCCTTTACTGCCTCCAAGAACAAGTATTTAATCGACGGAGTGAATACTTTATTTGAAGTTTTGCGATGAAAGTAACATAATACACAGAGAACCAAACATACATCCTCAATATGTAAACACCAAGGGTAAGTCGCTAAGAACAGTGTGCTAGCCACGATGTCTTACACACTAGACAAAAATGTTTCCTAACAGCGGCACTTCGATTTTCAATCCATACCACATGTGTGGCACACTGAGGCACACTTTTGACAGTTGAGCTTATAGAAATATGAAACCAGCTACCTTGCCAATATGCATTGCCTGGTTGCCAGGATCAGCAGAAAATAACGGAAAAAATAAGGAAAGGATAGGAATATGTTGACGCAATACAAGTTTTATTGGAAACTCAGAATACTCTCTGCACTTCCACGGGAAATCCTTGGGATGATCAATAAAAGGTTTGATTTGGCAACATGGTTGTTTTTGGTAAACGATACGCTGAATTCGCACGACTATTAGTAAATTAGAAAACTATTTCAACATAAGCCCAATTTCCGATTTTGGGTCCTCCCTTAGCTCAGTTGGTAAAAGCGCGCCTACATAGCAATACCATGCTGGAGGTGGCTGGGTTTGGTTTGCGATCTGGTGTAGGAATTTTTCGTTCACGAAAAAATCTCGATTCCTTGGGCATAGGGTATGATTGTATGTATTTGCCACACAATCATAATAATGCGTACCTGGCATCGAAAGCTCTTAATTAATGACTGTGGAAGTGCATTCAAAACACTAAGTTGAGAGAAAGCAATCAGCGAATTGTAAAGCTTGAAATGCTTAATAAGACTTATAAAATTGAGTAATTGAAGTATTTAAATAAATACTGAAGAAAGTATGGGACGAACATGAACTTTCACAGGACTCCCAAGTAGCACACTAAGATCTTTTTTAGTTGATGTAACTTGATTATGATTTAGAAAGTCATATTTATGTTATCCCAACTGAATGGCAACAAGTGTGCTACTAGGGACTGGAAGCGCTCCCTTTGTATTTCCATAGCAAAGATACCACAAGAACTTCAGAGTTTATCGCCGGATATGCCTAAGTAGCATCAGATACAAATTCTACGCAGCTCGGCTTATTTAGGAGATCTTCGAGCAAACAACGTCTATAGAATCCCTTCAAGCAGCATTTCTACATGGCAAATCAACGCCGGATTATGTCTTCGTAGTCAAAACGATTCTTGAAGAAAAATTGAACGCCAGAGATGACCTACCTGTGATGACTCTTGTTTTATGAAAGGCTTTCAGTAAGGTAACACTTAATAGTTCACCAAATATGCTTAACAAGAAGAATGTCCCAGACCCTTAAATCGCAAACATTTTAAGATAAATGGAGCATCACTATACCTTCTTAGCCTGGATGCTCTCAAAGACCAATTTTTAAATAAATGTTTGTTCTGCACTACAAACAAAGCACTCTCTAACTATTCGCTCCGACTATTATTTCCCTTTTCTCTTGATATCTATTAAAGGCTACGTGATTTTCCCGTGTCTTCTTAAGGCAGATGGCAAATGCTCGCCATCTCCAACGGTTGCACGTCCTTAGCACATCCAGGTGAACGATCGAGGAGTATCTTCGTGGAGATTATTGCGTGAAGAAACGTACAGAATCTGGTTCCGTTTCATGGCGAAATGCAATGTATTCAACGATTTACCCTACATCCACGAGGTGTGCAAGCGTTTGCCAGACAGAGACAAAGAATATCAAATTCAGGTTGGCGCAGGTGGCGCCAACAACATACGATTCACTAAAACTAATGGAAATAAGCTGTAATTTTAAAATGGCAGTTACAAAAAATCATACACGGGGAGCATTCCAGCTTGGATGTCTGTACTCTGTGGTAAATTTTAAGATACATATAAAACTTTTTATACGATTTTGAAGAACTCTCGAGGCATTCATAATAAGGGCCTAAGAGTCAATTGTAAACAATGACTTTAAACGTAAATCCCTCACGAAACAAGACACTGCTATGGTATCCAACTAAACCAAATGATAGAGCAAACATTCGTCTATCGGATGCTGCTTTTAATTTAAGGGAGGGGTTTTGACATTCGGCGGAATTCGACGTCAAAAGCCACTGTTCACAAGGGGCTAAACCACGTAGACTTTTCTGGGGAAGGGGAGGGGGGGCTAGCGGATTTTGACCAAAATCTACGCTCCATAGAAAATTTCAAAAACTTGTATGGAGAAAAGTCTACGAGGGGGAGGGGGTGTGATTTTCAAAAGTGAGTCTACGTGGTTTATGAACAGGCCCAAATTGGCTTTTAGGTCCTAATCATGAATTACTAGTGAACTGTACAATGTTTGCGTGAAGTGCTTGTTATTGCGCGGAACGTAAAAGCAAAACAATAATTTTGTGGAGAGAGAGAGAGAGAGAGAAAGAGAGGGAGAGAGAGAAAAAGTTGTGGGAGGGGGGGTTTGGTGTTGTTTTAGATTGATTGTCACAGGCTCTTTCTTTTTTGTGACCATTTGTGGTTTTGAGTGAGATTGTTTCGAAGCCATTTCCTTGAATCCTAGAAAGTGTGAGCTGTTTAGTGGAATACCTGTAACTACCTGTATTGCTTATCTTGACAGAAACACGTATTTTGCCTACAATGTCCAGACTTAGTAGTACACGACACTAAAGAAGTCTGCACGTTGTAGACGAAAAACGCGTATCTGTCAAGATAAGCAATAAAGGTAGTTGGAATTAAATGGAAAATACTAATTTTTCTTCTCATTATTAGTTATAGGTATTCCACTAAACAGCTCACACCTTTTAGGATTAATTGTAACGTAGCGCCCATAAGGTACATTCAAACATGCTTAAATTAACGTGATGCTTGCCAAGTTTGTATGAAATGTTTGTCAAGTCTCGAAGATTTCTATAATCTTCTCTAAATATTATTAAATTTTGCACGTGGCGAATTTGGATTTGTCTATATATCGGTATTATCAGCTCAAACAGTACATTCAATACCAATTGCTATGGCCCTTATCTTGTACAAAACAACAAATGCATAATCCCCACAACAAGCCAATCACACTGCCGCAGGTCAGAAGATGACGTCACGCCCTTAGCTTTGTGATGACATCTTCAGCAGCTAATTACACGCATCAAGGCCAACTGAGGAATGATAGCACTGAACCGGCGCCCCACAAAACAACCCTTTGGTCAGACACCCCCTCTGAATTGACAACAACAACAACAACCTCAAGTGTTCCAATTTTCGTTCACCTAAACCCGGATGTGTAGAATCGGAGGTGTACTCTGGCGAAGGGGACCTGTGCGGAGGCAGTCACGCGCGTCTGCGATCGATCGATGGTGGCCGTCAATCGGAGCGGACAACAACATACTGCCACCGTCGCTGCCGCCGGGATTAAAGCTGATGAGTCCAGCAGCCACGGAATTAAAGTTACACTGACTGGACCACACAGCCACTACATCCGCAAAATGAGAAAGAAGCAAAAGTTGAGGGTGGATAACTTGTTTAGTTTCGGGTTGCCTTGTTGTGATGGCTCATGTATGTGTATGGGTGACCAGGATGGCAAAAATCTAGCCCAAAGGGCAAAACTAAACGCAGGCAACTACGATGGCAAGGTTGCCGGTCATGCTCATTGATAGAACGAAGGATTTAGCTCATTCCGATGGCAACACTCATTTTCCTTGCGGGGGAAAATTAGTCTGACGAGGTCGATGACTGCTCTTCGCTGTTCGCCGACGGGAGAGGAAACGTAACGTCGCGTTACGATATTGAATGGGATTTAGGGAGATTTGGCGGTGCGCTTCCAGCCTGACCCACTGCTACCGCGCCTACGCTAAACATCCGTTCGTCTTGCAGTTTCTGTCTTTGACTGCTAGACGTTCATATTTATAGGAGGATTGTACGAGCACACACCACCAAAGAAGACACGCAGTAGACTCATTAATACAACAAAGGTGAGTGTCGATTTCTTCCCTCGATTCCTAGCAGTCCATTGTCTTTGAACGGAATCGCATACACAGTCCGTGCGAATGCATGAACGGATCGAAGCAGGCGAGCAATATCTCACATCGTATGCATTTGGGTTGGGTGGATGGTGCTGCTGCTGCTGTCTGTTATTGCTGCCACTCACATCGTCGTCGTCGTCGTCGTTGCCATTGCCACCAGCAGTTCAACCGTCCGGGTTGCTACGTTTCAACTATCATTTGAGCTCCGGTGAAGTTTGAGAACATTGCCTTCGATTTGGCATAGGGATGGCGATTGTTCAGCAGCGATAGCATTTAATTTAACGAGACGTAAACATGCAAAGAGATTTACTGTAATTGATTTTCAATGAATTCAATTGCGTCTGCTGTTCGGGTGCCAGTGGCCTTTGGGAAGATATGTCGGAAATGGAACGGAGGTGATGAAATTAGATTTCAAGGAGTACGGTGTCATTATGAAGGTCGTAAGACTAGAATTATTTGAACTCTGTGTTGAATTTAAAAATGTTATTTGGATAAAAGTTTATGTTAACTGCAACGGACTGAAACTTGCCAGAACTTCCAGTGTCTTTGGTCATAAATAAAGGAAATAATGCTCCTCATATTTAATCTTCATTTTTCCCAACACCGTGCTCGTTTCTACACGTTCCATGTTTACAATGGAAATACTAAAAGTTCGTCGTTAGCTACTCATACACTGAGCATATAAAGAATGTATAATTCTGCCATTCCACCCTTCCTTCTGTTCCTCCGAAGTGCTCCTTCGTATTATAACGAGATGCCGTTTCTACTATTCTTATTTTTTTTTATTTGAATTTGGGAGGAAAAGCTGTATGTTGTATTGTGACATGCGCGCGCCCCATTCGCTCTGTTCCTGTTTCGCTCTTTCGCTCTCGCACAGCTCATACGAAGCCACCTTCCGGCCTGCAGTATCCCCAACTCAGGCAACTCAGCTTCTCGATCGATAAAATATACATAGATGGGGCAAGTGCTGTGGAACGAAACGCGCGATTCAAAAGCGTCGCCGTCGTTCGTCCTGGTCCTCTCGGGTGAACATTATGCTTATGCTCGGTGCTTCTCTTTCACTCGCTCTAACTCGCTCCCATTCAGGACAAAAGCATTTGAATGTTAAAGCATTATAATAAAAAGGAATCATTGCCTGGCACGCTAGCGGTTGTGTCTGTGTTGGTACGCCAATTGTTATATACCGTATTTGAATATAAAGCGTCCTAGGCGAACGAGAACCCTTTCCACCGACTTGACAGCGAACGACGCCCCTGTGTTGTATTTGAATTTTCACCTTTCCCAGCACCATGCGACGCGCATCCTTCATTTTTTAGAATTTAAATTGAGTTCCAGGGAAACAAGCTAGCGCCCGACCCAATCGTAGCAACCCGAGAAATCTAAAACCACGCAGAGGTGTTGGTGCCGAACGAATCACAACCCAGCAGGCCGTTGTTGCGCGATATGGAAAGGGTGCGAGGATACGCTGTTTATGTAAATCAGCGCCTGCTTTTTTATTCACGCCAGCAGCAGGGGCCGTCCGCAAGCACGAACACTATCAAAACATTCCAGCCTGCTTGGATTCGCTCAGCAAGGGCATTGAAGCAGCACTTGCTTGTTCCGCTTTTTTTTATTCGCTATTCAAATTTTATGAAACGTTTCGCCTGCTTTGGTTCATGACACAAAAAAAAATAAGAATCCTTTTCCTCCGCTGTCTTGTCTGCTTGGCCACGGTAGTAAGTTTTCCTTCCACCTCCAGATTTGATTGTGTTTGTGCAGGAAAATCGGATTGGTTGGAAAAATTTTCAGCCAATCAGGGCGAGCTCCCCTGGTGTCCCGAACAAAACAGACAGGCAAAATAAAAACGACGAAACGGAAAACGGTATATTTATGATAAAATATGAAATTTTATATTCTATGTTTTCTCCCTCCCGGGGGGGTTCCCTTGGACATCCTTCTTCCTTCTTCTGGAAACGGCGAGCTCGCACACACATATGTATGCCAACGAGAGAAGGTGGATTTTTATAAACGAGAACATGCACATATATTCCATTCCGGAGTGCGGCATTCTTTTCCCCCATTTCAAGTGGGGTGGATGGCAGGTGTGGGTGTTTGGTTGGAGAAAGGGGGGGTTGGAAGGTCCTCGAGTGGAAGAAGATTATTTTTTATTATTATTTTATACATTATGTATACCCGCATACATAAAAGAGTGGAAAATGGAAAATTTTCCCATTTTCTTTTCAGGGTTCGGGGTTTTTCTGCTTACTTTTCCTTTTCGAGTGACGGTTGTATCCTTAACGAGCTTTATTTGTGTTTTCCATTTTTAGAATTTTGTGCTTTCTCGAGTGCGGGGGGTTTCGACTAATGCTTATTAGATATGGGGGCTTAGGTTGGCTGTTGGTTGTTGCTTTTGGAAAGTAGCAATCAGAAATTCGATTTAAATTGAGTTTCGCTTCCGGGGTGGGGACATTTTTTCTGTTGTCCTTCGTTGGGCTGATTGTCGTTTGTCAAAGGCAAACGAAGGCAAAGCATTCGAAATTTTAAAGCAAATATGGGTTTCCGTTTGCTTCTCCGTCGTTGGTCGAGGCATGTTTCAATCATCAAATGGTAAATTTTAAAACTTTTCTGATGGTCTTGAATATGCTCATGAAATGGCTTTAGATATTTTCAGTAGTGCTCGACAGTCGACCTCTCGACGCTGAAGAAGTCTGTAATTCGCAGACGAATTTGACCTATCTATCAAAAAAAAACTTTCTATAGTTAAAATTAACGGAATTTGCTCGAGTTTACTAGTGATAGATTGAAAATGTGTTTCAGTTCATTTTTTTTAAAGTGATCAAATGAAGTATTAATTTAATTTTTCCTAGCATGCCAAATGCAAATTTATAAATGACGAACGTCACGGAAAATTGAAACACTTGAACGCTTATAACTGAATCATTTCTCGATCGAATTTGCACTAATCAGTTGAAAAATGTTATGACTACCCAAGTAACAAAACCACACTTAAAGGCCAAATCATAGGCTTCAGAACCCTCATAAAACCAAAATTGTTACTTGGGTATTAATTCAATTATTGATCATTATTCTTCATCAATTGTAAACTATTAAGGATAACAAAAATAAATGGTGATTTCATATAAGAATGCACCATTCAATTAATGTACAATATTTCCCCAAAAAAGACGCTGAAATTCTCCTTCTAAGTAGTAATAGCCATCAGCTCCATCAGTTCGTTATTCACCGAGTGGTAAGAGCGATATTATTAGGGAAGATGTGAATAGTCCAGAAGAGCGTTTCCAGCCGAAATGACATACCGACCAACTTCGAATGTCTCCGATTTAATTGAAAATTTGTACACACGTTTACCCACGAAAGTAAGTTTTTTCCACTGCGCAAATAATTTTTGGACTCAAGAGTGTGTTTTAAAAAGGGCGTATTCATCAAACATGACAGATTCATCAAATACAGCGTTTCCACCAATTTCAATGAAACGTGTATCTTTATTCCACTATCTAAAACCATTGTTTGCGTATTCCACAAATATCAACGGTTTAGTTTTGGAATCTAATTTTTGACGATTTTCTTTGGGAATTCGTTTGAACGCTTTGTATCCAAAAAATCTTAAATGCTTCATATTCGGTCGTCTTTTAAACCACATTTCATAAAGGGTATTGTCTGATTCTAGCCCATCTGTTGATCAGATATGTTGCAACATATAAATCTTCACCCCAAATATCTTTAGACAAACCGTTTTCATAAAGCTTTGCTCTTACTTTCTCCATCATTGATCTGTTCATTCGTTCACTAACTCCGTTTTGCTGAGGAGTATATAGAACAGTATATACAATAAATTAGATAAATTAGAAGATGTTTTTCTTTTTTGTTGATGATCGAAAGGATTACTCCCAACTCGTTGGTGGAGATACGTCGACGACATCTTCGCCGTAGTAAAAAAAGACGATCTCTCCCTAATTCTTCAAGAAATCAACAATCTCCACAAAGACATTAAGTTCACCCATGAAATAGAAAAGGATGGAAAACTTGCATTCCTCGACCTTCTAGTAAAGAGAGAATTATTGTCGCCATCTCCTTTAGAGTTTGAAATCTTCAGAAAACCCACAAACACCCAAAGAGTCATCCCATACACTTCAAACCACTCTTTTCAGCACAAAATGGCCACTTTCCACCACATGATCCACCGGATGTTGACCCTTCCTCTCAATAAAACTGGAAAAGCCAAAGAATTAGCATATATCTTCGAAACTGCCAGACTCAATGGGTACGAAAAGAGGACAATTCAAGCGATCATCAACAAAAAAGAAAAACATCTTCATAGGAAATCACTAACAACCCTCTCAGACTCACCTGAACCCCTAAAACGTGTATCCGCCCCCTTCGATAAAGACAATACACAAAAGCTTAAACCACGACTTAGGGAATTTGGCTTAGACTTAGTTTTTCTAGTAGGCACAACCAATTAGCATCGATGTTAGGCTCCACCAAAGACTCAGTAGACACATTAGGCAGAGCAGGGGTATACAGAATCAAGTGTAAACACTGCAGCAAAATATATGTAGGTCAAACAAAGAGAACCTTGGCAACAAGGTTCAAGGAGCATCTAGCGGAGGTAACTAAGGCTGTCAAACAGAACGAGAAAGGAATTTTACATAACTTCAAATCAACAGTCGCCAGAACACATCTTCACGGAAAATCACGACATAACGACGAATGACATCACAATATTACGGACTACATCTACACCATGGAAATTAGACGTCGCAGAAAGCTTAGAAATAAACAAACAACAGAACACAAATCTACTAAACAAAGACCAAGGCAACGAGTTACACATGGCTCTTCAACTTACTACCCAAACGACATCAAACCCGACGAAGCGGAGCACCCGCTGCTACACAATAAGTATGTTAGGTATAGATGAGAAAGAAGCGAATTAGATATTAAGTACACTTGTTTTTGACTCAGGATAGGTATAAACAAACTAATAATAAGATAGGTATAAACAACATTATGATAGGTAAACGTTTTGTATTTAGAAAATAGTATATATACGGCAGGTGGCGAAGGTTTTCTTTCAGTCGAGTTATTAGTACGAGACACTGAAGAAGTCTGCACATTGTAGACGAAATACGCGTATCTGTCGAAGATAAGCAAAGGTAGTTGGAATTAAATGGAGATTGCTAATTTTTCTTCTAATTTATAGTTACAAGTATTCCACTAAACAGCTCAAACCCTCTAGGATTCAGTATATACAATTTGAGTTCCATTTTTTTACAGTGTCTTTGGAATTTATGACTTGTAAACCACCGTTGTTGTTAACAACCGTTGGACGTTGCCTACTTCGAACCAATGAAGCGAGAGTGGTGAAAGGTTTTGGGACACTTGCGGGCCTCCCGTGAAGGTTCTAAGAACGCAACAATTCCTAAAAGCAGACTCGGAAGCCTTATCAACAAACTGATGAACGTAAAGGCCCGCAATACAAGCCGCGTTCTGATGGCAGGCTTCAGGAAGTGTGGAATCGTTCCATGGAACACTCTTGCACTTGTCAGTCAGCTGCTACCTACTGAGAACGTGAACATCGATTTGGTTAGGGACTCGTTCCAGGTGTTCCTGAAACAGCACTGGGCACCACAACGACTTCATTGGATTTTCAGTTGGCCTAAATAAAAAAAAAACATGAAAGAATCTTCCGGAAATGTAGTTCACTCGACGGCATTCCTCAAAAAATACCGAAGCCGGATGAAACTCCCGCGAAACGAGTAAGGAAGCCCAAAAGTATTTCACCCTCGTGTATTTAACCTCGACTGAAACAGAAATCCAGGGCTGTACGTTCCGAAATGAGGAAAGAAGCCGAAAATGACCTAGTTCTGATGAACAAATGTTGCTTGAAATTTCGTCATAAGTGTTTTTTTATGTTTTGTTATTTCTTTGTTCTATTACCTGTATATGCCCAAAATTTTGAAATGAAGTGAATAAATATGTTAAAAGTTGTATATTAAATGCCTACATTCAACAAATTTCATAAGGTGTAAAAAGGCGCACCCTGCAATTCTACAGATCATATTTTCTTACATTATATGAAAAATATTTTTCAATCAATTGCGGTCCTATTTTGAACAATTGTTTCCTACATATCAATGTTAAACATAACCGAAACACTCTTTATCAACCAGCGGCATTAAGATTTCAGCGTTGAAATCTGTTTCTCAGTGTATTTCGGGGCTCTTGTCTTCTTTTGGTACCTTATTCCGACTCGTTCCAATGCATTGTAGACGTACTGGTGAGAACAGTTAGACTTTTTCGCAACATCCCGTTGGCTCAGTGAATCCTTCTTGTTGAAGGCACGAGAAAGAGGACGAATCCCTTTTCTGTCCATAATTTTGGCAGGTCTTCCACAACCTTGCTTGCGAGTAGCTGTTAGGTAACACTAGGGCGTAGCCAGTCCTCCCCCTTGTCTTCCCTAAGTTTTGATTATGTTTTTAGAATTTTATTATATGTTTAAATTTTTTAACTTGTTGCAATACAGTTGATGTTACTCCAATTCTACTCAATTAAGAAACAATCAAGTCATTGTAACCAAAAATGATGGTTTTGTGTTGCTTGGGATGTTTGTCAGATTGCTCCTTTGCCTAAATGAAAAAGATAAATTACGCAAAGTTTCCCCGTTTTTGTAACAAGTTGTAGCAAAACAGCGTAAAAAGTGGACATCGGTGAGATTTTTTTAAAAAATAGTAACGACTTACAATTTTATTACAAACTTTTCTTACGGTATGCAAATAAACCAAGCAGCACCCAACGGGCAAAAACGGTTTCAGCAGCTCGATTGTGAACAGTCACCTTTAGTGGGTTGAAACAAGTGTGCTACTAGCGAAATATCTCTTAACCTGTAATATTAGCTATTAGATGAGCATTGATTGCTTTTACTACCGCTAGTTGATAGTTGAAGAAGCTATGCTCAATTCAATTGAGTTCCTGGTTAATCAAAAAACTGAATTTTACAAACCAATGCTAAAGTTTTCAGAGCCCAAATAATACCAGATTAAGAAACATAGTTGATAGTTAGAAAGATTATCAACGAAAAATATTAATTTGAACTATTCAAGATATGGGCCAAACCGATCAATGTTACCCCGATGATCAATGTTAACCCGTTTTACGGTATAGTTGTTTAGTATTATTGAGAATATATGTTGATTCTATCTTACAGTTTGATTCAGTGTAAGAAAGCAAGACAGCAACCTAGTCAGAGCGAGAAGTTGCAGGGTTTTATGTCCGTTACTGCCAGATCAGCTGTTATTACACAGATGATCAACAGATGGTGTATACATGCTCAATTTGTGAAATGTTGGGGGATGTTAGATAACAAGACTGGGAGGCAACAGGGTTCGTTTTGGTTGAACGATAAGCTTAATTCACGCTTCGATAAGTAAAATATTTGAATGTTTGTACCGATTTCCGATTTGAATCGATTTATACCAACAGTAAGGATGCTTTTGGGGCCACACACAAAGTGTAATGGTGGTTTTTCATTGGAAAAACAAAGTGATTTCTTATAATGCTGGAAATTCGATTTGAACCGAATTAAACCAATAATTAGGATGCTATTGGTGTGATGGTGGTTTTCCGTTAGGATAAAAAGTAAATTTTATTAACGCTCTGTTGTTTTCTCACTGTGCTCACTCGATCACTTGTTTCACCGAACTATAGATATCCGAATCAATATGCGCCATGCCCGATAGGAAAATAGTGCGTAATACAGCATCGTCACAACCTTTCACAGCCGATGCTCGAATCAAATTCTTTTTTCGTAACTTTCAATTTTTACTACCTTATTCTTCAAACTATTGCACTGCTGTAACTAATATCTGTATAAATCAAATTTAAGTTTCTAAAGAACAATCTATGCTAATCCATTAAAAATTTCTATTGAGGAATTTCTTAAAAATAAGAGTCCGTAGATGCATTTCGTACCTTTTGGCATCTTTATGTTTCTATTGATGTCCATGCTCATCGGTTTAATACCAACCGGGAGTGACTTGGTCTTATACCAAATGTTTTCATTATCACCAATCCGCTCAACCAATTGCAATGTTTTGTGATATAACTGGACGGATTAATATAATTTGAGATAACTCAATGCAGACTTCTTCCAAATTTGGCACAATGACAAGCAATCGGTGAGAGCTTAGAAGAATAAGCGAAAGATTCTGCGCGTGTTTATAAACAGAAGAACCTTCATAACAGAACGGATCACCGGATGGAGTACAAACATAAGCACTAGGTTACTATTTTGTATGACCATGGCATAAAACAAGAATTATTGAATAGGTTCATTGAGAGGAAATTCCTCAATCAAATACATACCACTGTATGTCGGGAACACTCGTACGAACTAAGAAGACAGCTACTATCAATGTCGATGATTTGATTTCGAAACATTTGCTCTGTTGGTGAATTTAGTTCACAATGTGTGAATTGCGCAACGGTTTTTGTAAATTATTAGCAGTTTAAAGCAGTTTTTTAATTTATTTTTATCTAGAAGTACCATAAATGGACATTCGAAAGTTTTTTTTTAAAAGTAAGAATAATTATTTCCAGCATGTAATTATAAGAAACCAACAAACAAAACAAAAGGAATGTAATTCTCTTTTCTCTCTCTCTCTCTCTCTCTCTCTCTCTCTCTCTCTCTACAAAAAAGCTCACCCACCCTATTTGAAATCCTGGCTACGCCTATGGGGGAACATGGGTAAACAGTCGAAACCGCAACATTTTCGCTCTCAAAATGTTGTACCGTATACTTTTTGCTGAGATTTCTGTGCAGTTCGGAGAATTCAAGCTGAACAATGCATAAGGTCCTAAATAACATTGAGAGATTTTTTTTCTAAGTAACATTGAGACTTTCTCTTTAATAGTTTGTCTATTAAACGATTTGCTGATGTTTTAGACGTATTGGATCCTTGATTACACTTTATAATACCATACTGTGTGTTGAAAATACTTAAACAGCTTATTACATAGCCATAGGAACGCCAAGAGAAAGTCGACGAAGAGAATTCGCAAAAGCAACTTAGGACCTAATGCATTGTTCAGCTTGAAGTGTACAACAAGCTCGCGAAATGCTTTTTATTTCGACGGCATTTTAAGCTAAACTTAGCAGGCATAGACAAAACTACCAGCAGAAAGAGGAGAGAGAGAGAGAGAGAGAGATAAAACTGACACATACATGCTCTCATTTCCTTCTTGTTAGCCTCATTTGTTGTTGAGCATAGGGATCATAAGAAAATTCCAAAATTTTAGTTGCCAGCCGTTATATAAAAATAACTTAAATCTATCAACCATTACAGCTGTTCTAGTCTCTCAACTCCGACAAGCACAATTCTCAAATAGTCTTAGGACTTCTTGCATAATATTTTCCACAAATGCGTGCTCCTCTGGAGGATCTTTTGGTAAGCCATTTTAGTTCGTTTAGTTCGTTTCGATGAAGCTGCGAATTTAAATTTCAAAAACGTGAAGTGATTACCCGTTTAACCATGATTTTCAAGTAGGTATGGACTCGGTATTGAAATTGAAAAAAAATCAAAGTAGGCCTCACACGATGGTACAACATATATAATAGAAAGTGCTTGCTTGGTTTGTCAATTATGGAACAAACTACCACACACCATTCTCATTATATAATTGTCAAAATGTCATATTACATTTCTTAAGAGCCATTTTACTATCTACTACCTTCAAATCGCCGACAAGAACGATCTATCCACGGAATTAAGAAATTAAACTGTTTGTACAAAACTTCCCTCGCCTACGTTATCGCGTCGTGTGCACCTGCCAAAGCCCATTGTTCTCCGCATAATTTACCCATTAGACAAGCCGCTAATCTGCATGTTACCCGGGCATTTTCCCCCTTAGTTTTAAGCTTCCTTTTAGGGAGAAATTGAAGATCCACCGTCAAACCGTTCCAAATTTACAACGTGATACCGAAACACGAAACGCAACAGGTCGCTCGGGCGAAAAATAAACATATTCTAATGCGAGGGGCGATCCACGCGTAATATTCATATCAAATCGTTTAAATGTTTAGATCTCCTCGCAGCAAAGGGACCGGAAAGAAATTAAAGGAACAGCAGAATGGGAAAGTAGTTTTGTACCGTTTTTGTTTTTCTCTTTTTCGGCCAATCTTTTGCTGAGATAAGACCCCAACGGAAGATTGTTTTTGACCTGGACTCTGTGTATGGGAAGCGCGCATTGGCCAAAGTTAATAGATTGTGTCGTCCTCGGCGATGAAAACAGTAGGCTTTGTTGATTTATTTACCCTTCCACAGCTTGCCTGGATGCCTCTGTTTGTGTTGCAAGGCTGGTGGAAAACTGTTTGAGTAATAAAGTTTAAGCTAAATGAGCTGATAAGTGATGTGGCAGTCGTGGCCACTGGCTCTGACTCTGGCTAACGATGCGCGACGGTTTCACCCAAGAGACGATCACATAACATACAACACGACTTTGAAGGAGATTTCCATCTCTTGCATGGCCAGACCATATGGTTGATTGTAAATGTAATCACATTAAAAATAATAATATCAATCGCATCGGCGTTGGACCCCTGCAATTGCAAAATAATACTCTACCCAACAACTGCGTGTGCAAATTTCGAGCATTGATGAAAAATGCATAGACTTTCGATTCATGCCCTTTCGACTGGCTCGTGGTTTTAATGTTAACATACATTCCTATGCAAGTGATTTAATGATTAATATATTTCTACCATTTGCGATTGTGTAATCGAGTTAAAAGTGAAAAACACAATACATTTGTTTCTGCTCTGCTTCTGAATGCTAATACACGAATCATGTCTATGATATGGCCAACGCTGCAACCGTAGACGCATCGAGCGGAGAACATGCGCACCTAAGTAGGCGCAGGCGGCTGCGAACATATTGAAATGTCTGATTGATTCCCCCGGAGTGGCTCCAGAAGAAGGAAGACAACAATGGTAGCAGTAGGCCGTGCGCGCACGTGGATCCAACAAGAAATGCTTGTGTGTCTATGAGGATGAACAACAATTAATTGTAAGTGAGTGCGGGAGGTGTGATTAATAACAACTACGGCAGCTAAAGTGAAACATGTTCGGATGCCACCACGCCGAAGCCGAATCAAATGTACTGAAAAAATATGATATATATGCGGGAAAAAGACGAAGAAGGAAGGAAAGGTGTATCATGACAGCTCCATTACAACAACGTCGACATAGTCAGCAGGCTGTGCTTTAGCCATGGCTTCAGCGGCTGACTCTTCACTGTTGCTGCTAAACGGTTTCGAGGTGTGAAAAATGTAATTGCATGTTGTCAGAGGCGTAGTCATTATCAAGTGGAGCAAAGAGACTCTTTTTGCAGTCAGTGCCTGCTTTGATGGCGTCAAAACGCATGAATTACCGCCAAATTTCAGCGTCCCAACTGAATTTCTCACGGGATGAGTTCGACATGAAAAAAACAGAAGTTAACCCCTGCTTTCTATCCTTTCAACAGTTTTTTTTCGAAAATAAAAATGCATTTCCTCAGATTTGAGCAGGGTTGTTTTTGAAAATGCGTCTCAATTTTTAACTTCATTTGCGACGAGGGTAATCAAATATCATTACCGCTTGCAGCAACCCCTCGATCGGTTGGCATTTTGATTTTTTCGTTTCCTCGGCAGTTGAGCTGTTGGTTTTTGCGCAGTCATACATTTTCAAAAAAAATGCGGGAAATTAGGTAACGGAAATTTTAACGAGTTTCGCATTCCCTTCACATTCTCAACAGACTTTAGAAAGAGTAGTGAATTTGTTTTCCATAAATTAGAAATCTGATTCAGGAACTAGTCATGTATCGACACCTCGAGTGTGAACCACCTGATATGATAGCGGAAAGTTTTACGATCATACACATTTTGTCCGATAAGGATTTCGGTCATTAAAGCGCAAAGTGGTAGCGTTCATTGTCTGTGACCCAGGCAATGTATGCAGGAGGTCTTAAAAAGTCGAAAGCACCTCCGGCCGACCCGGAAGAAATTAAAGCACCTAATAGTAGTTGCGTACATACTCGTAAAAAGCTTTCGGCAATTAACATAGCAACAAATTATTTGAATAAAAAATTATTAAAATGATATAAAACGAAGATGAGCGTAAAGTGAGCGGTGGCTTCTCTTTTTCGGGAAATGTAATGACGTTTTATGTCTTAATCGTTAAACTTCGAGTCTGAACGAACCGCGGGTCGGTGAGCGCAATCGTCAGCCAGAAATCATGCAAAGAAATAAACGAATGAGATAACACTCAATCAAGGAGGGAAGAGTCAAGGGAGCGCGAAAAACGTCGGGAAAACACGATATTTTTGAATAAAGGTCCCCGGTCTCTAGCCGCCTCCACACACATTCGACAAAGAGTCTTTTACGATTATAGGTATTTAAATTTCCCTTCTGCGCTCTTTCCGTTTTGTTTGCTCTCGCTTCATATATTTCCCACATGAACATGGCCAAATCGTAAAGTAAGCGAGGATGAGCTCTGGATTACCGAAAACGCTTAATAAGCGAGGCGGCCAAATGTATTAAGCGAAATTAAAAACCGTAAAAAGTAAGCAAAACAGTGGTAACGGGTTCGAATAAAACTACGAAATGAGGCGCCGAACCTGCGCTTTGCTGCGACCTTTGCCACCTTTTCGTTTCACCACCGCACCGGCCGAATCCAAAGCAGGCCTCTTGCACGGTGGGCGCGCCTCTGCTTTGGGTACGAAGGTTTAATGGCATCACCGACCGAAAGTAGATGAATTTTAACAAATTTTATGATTAACTGCTGGGTATGAAAATCAGTGAGGGCGTATTTTAATGCAATCCTTTGTTACAATTTTTCCGAAACATGTTTGGCTGGATTTATTACCGTGTGATGTGTGGTGCGGTTGTGCAAAGTTGCATTTTGAGTGCGGTCGTAAAAAGTCCAAAACATTTCCTTTGATTATACACTGTGACTTCACGGCTTTGGCGACAGCTAGTTCAGGACTGAATTAGGGTAGCTTTGAAAGCCGACAAAAGAATTTTTTTTTATGTAACTAGGTTTACTTAGGCATAGCATAGCGCTATAGTGTTCAATTCATTGAGTATTCTTATTTTAAAATGTTGGCTGAGTAAGTAATTTACGATGTAATTCCATAACAAAGCTGTTGGCATTCCGATTATGTATCTGTTGGGATCAACTAAATGAAATTTAGCAATGATTGCCACCTGTCAAATAATAACTTTTCAGCTTTTGAAATGCACCTTATACACGGAGAAACCAAACTATCCAAAATCAAGTGTGACAGTTCTCAAAACTAAGTACTCTGATAGAACTACTAAAGTTCTGTCCAGTTAGAATCCGGAATCACTTATTGTGTTGCAGCGGCACGGAAAGTGACCGCTGCAATAATTCTTTTACAGCAGCTTGTCATCAAAACTCGAGCTCGGCAATTGTACCACCACGTTTTGAAGAAGTAACAAGGCTGCCTGCTCATCGACGATGAAACCTACATCAAAATGGATTTCGGATAGCTTCCTGGCCAAAAAATTTGACATGGCGACGGCACGGTGAGATGTGCCAACGAAGTTTAAGTTTGCCTTTATACTTTCACTTCTTTTTTTTAACACTATTTAAAAAAAACCTTTTTTGAGTGTATTAGTAGAACGATTGTGATTGGGAAACTAGGAGAATTTAAAATTTAACACTTCATTTCATCACTTTTAAAAAAATAGAAAATAAAATCTTGAAACACTTTTTCAAATTTTCGCTACTAAACGCGAGCAAATTCCTTTTAATTCTACTATGAGCTTATTTTTTGACAGATAGGCCTATTTCGTCTGCTACTTACAGACTTCTTCAGTGTCGAGTGCTCGACTTGAAGGAAACATCACAGTAGGTCTAGTATTTATAGAAATGAAAATGCTTTTATAGACAAATTTGCCTTCAAACTAATGATTTTGCAAGGGATGTGCAGCTGCAGAGGTACCGCGATAATAACGTAGATTTCATCGATAAAAACATAAATCCACCCAACTGCCCGCAGTTCCGGCCCATCGAGAGATTTTGGGCAATAATGAAGCGGAAGCTTAAGAAAAATGAAAAAACGGCTCGGGACGCAACACAGATGACCAAAATGTGGAACAAATGGGCCAAGGAAGTTGACTCTGGGGGTGTGCAGCGTTTGATGGGAGGAATAAATAAGAAGGTGCGAATTTTCATTAAAAACAAAGAGAAATTATTTGTATTGATTTCCTTAAAGCACAGTTAATTACCTTTGTTTTGATGTATTTAACTCATTTGTACGTCAATACCTTACTGAGATACAGATGATTTTATTATTCCGGATTCTAATTGAACATAGCTCTAAATCCCATCTGAACTCCGAGGAAAATTGAATTGAAACTTTGAGAATGTTTACTCCAGAATATCTAAAAAAATACTCTTAAATTTGTTAGAAGTTTCTTGCTGAACTTTTGAGAAGTCCTCAGAAAGTTTTCTTCTTTATTTCGGGGAAGTTTTTTTCCTGAACTTCTCAGAACTTCGTGTTAAAACTTCTGGAAAGTACCCCCAATGCTTTTATAAAGTTACTTTCTGTTCGATGGAGAGGTTTCTTCCTGAATTTCGAGAAATCATGATTTTGAAATGTTCTCTTTTTAACTTCGGAAAAGCACTCTAACACTCTAGGAAGTTCCAACTAAACTTTTGGGAAATTTCGTCTGGAACTTCTGGAACTATCGTCCTGAGCTTTGTGGATGTTTGTTCCTGAATTTATTGGTCGCTCTCTCCCTGGTTAGTTTTTTCCTGTTGTGATTGGTCGCTCTCTCCCTGGTTAGTTTCTTCCCGAACTTCTGGGAAGTTTCATCTTGAGGCTGCAAAATGGTGAGTCAACAAATGTGATGGAGCGTGCGTCCCCGCAACATAGCTCAGGTCCTCACAAGTTCCTACCTCATGCTTCCACGGGTCAAGAGATGACAAAGACCGCCAGTTAAGGGTTGCGTACTTAGCTGGTAGTGCAGCCTGGGCACTGTTGTCCATCTGACTTCAGCTAGATTGAGCCGTCTGTCCACCAAGGAGGTGCGGCTCAAACAGCGGCTGAGTAAGAAACGCTGTATCTCGTCAGCTATACCTCAGGAGACAGTCCCACCAACGCAATGTAAGCAGCGCGATCCCAGTAAGCTAGTATTCTTAAATCTTACCCTACCACGAAAAATGTAAGTATTCTTTATACGGTATATAATTTTGGATCATCCATGGAATTTCCGAGTATAGTATAAAATTTTTAATTGTTTATCCTTCATGGCAATGATAATGCAAGTCCATTTACAATTGCTCCAGGACCACAATCGAAAGACATGTACATATTTTATTCTCATTTTATATTATAACATCCCTTCACAATATTTTTTATGCTATTTTCAGCTTCGCATTTATCCGCATGTTTTAGTCCACCATTGAGTAAGATAAGGCGCTATAACCTTGGCAATTATTGCCAGGCTTTTGGTTCAAATGCCAAAAGTTCATCCCCAGACAAAAGGAGCATAAACCAATCTTTCTAGCATCTATGCTCCCAACGATAAAGTACAAATTATCACACTGTTTAACTCTACATGGAAGCCTTTGGTACGGGAGGTCCACGCTATCTTCCTTCCCTTGATTCAAAGTAGTAGAACGATTTTAGATCTTTCTGGAATCGCTCTATTTCTTGGAATCCTCTCTACGGCACATACTACGCAGTTGGCCTGGCCGATGTCAAGAAAAATGATGTATTCAAGAAACCATCATTTTCCAGGATGCCTTTAAGAATTGGCTGCGTTAGTATGAGATTAGATGAGATTATATTGAACTTCTTGGAAGTTTCATCTTGAATTTCTGGGAAGAACTCCAAAACCTCTGGAAAGTATCAAATTTTATGAAGTCCTCTTACCTAAACGTCTTAAAGAAATTTTGAGTGTCCTCTCCTGATTTTTGAAGAAGTTCTCTCCAATGCAGGATAGGCAAGGGGGAGGAGATGCATTGGTAAAGGGTTTTGTGCCTGATCGGATACTACCGTTCAATGCTCTCCGCTCGTTTTCAAACTTGTATCTTTGAATTTCAAAAGCCTGCTTCTACCCTATACGGAAAAATTTCTTAATTTCTATTCGTTCTAGCAAAAAAATACTGTCCACTTCTAGAACCCCGCATGGAGATGAGAAATTATCTGCTTCTGACAAATTTTATCATACTAACAAGTGCTCCCTATACTTCTGAGAAGTTTCTGCCTGACTTTCGGAGAAGAACTGGAATAGGAAAAGGTACAAGCTAATTGGAATAGCACCTTCAAAGCCCAGCAATCCAAGCTGTTCATTAAGCCTATTGCTTCTCATACGCAAAAGTTACTTAAGCTTTCAAAACATGACTTGAGTACATACATTAGTTTAATAACAGGACATTGTCCAAGAAAATAGCACCTGAAAATCATCCATAAACTTCATGAATTTAATGGAAGCCAGTAAAAAAGCTGTCAGCCAGTAAAAAAGATGGAAAGGATCCAATCCAATGTTTGTGTTCCGATTATTTCTGTTGCCAGGAATGACCCTGGGCTATGGCAAAACCTTGTAGTAGTTTAACTTCAACTGTCAGGTTCCAGGGCTGGTCTGGTTCTTTGCCATTTTGGAAAGAAGCACACAAATGTTGCCAAATCAATGGTAATGGAGCCCAAAAATGAATTTGAAAATCGTCCAGTACTTTTTATCAATTCACATTATAATTCTGAGATGGTGATCAATAGTCAAGTACAGTGTTTTGTTTAAGTAGAAATCCTGCATTTGATCATATAGAATCAGTTGAAAAAGCTCAAATAGCACGAACTGAATGGTGATAAGATAAACATGGGATTGGTAACTCTAGATACTATACGTGTATGGAGGTCTTGTATCACGAGGCGGTTTTGCTTATATAATTCTAGATACTTAGTTTTGAAGATAACGTAGTTTAGGAGTACGCATAGGTATTGGACGATGCACTACGTCATCAATAAGAAGTTTTGCTTAAGAATACAAAATAAAACCAGCAAAACTGGATGGAAATTTTTGTCAGGAACTAACAAAATAATCCATGAAACGGGAGATTAAGTCAACTTGCGAAACAAGCTCTAAACAAACGTAATTTCAAGCTAAGCAGAATGGCTTGGCCGGTTCAAGTAAACAAACACATGTGGCTTTGGTATGGCACTGATCACCTAAATTTCAGGAAATAACTATGAAGAAACTCGAAACAAAAACATGGACAGCACACAAAGAAAAGTATCATCAGTTCTAGGCAAGTATATATGAAGTTATTACTACAGTACTGGAAAAAATAAAGTGCTCACCAAAACGAATAATCTTGAAGGGTGACACCCTTTACACATTCAGAGAAAACCTTGAGCTGTATTCGACATAATTCATCTTATTCTTCCGGACTGGAAATTTATATCTTAATTTTTATTGAACCTTTTCTGTTATCGACTGGAAAAAATAAAGTGCTCACAAGAGAAATTGTAAAGAAAACACAGTATATAAAGCTTTTAGTATTTAGTATGTCCACCTTTTGCCTGGATCACTGCTTGTAGACGTCGTGGCATGCTTTCGACGAGGTTGTGCAGATATGTTTCATCGATGTTCTGCCACGCTTCATTTAAAGCTTTGAAATGCTTGGTTTTATTCGTCACTTCGCCTTTATCCACCTGTCTATCCAAAATCGACCACAAATTTTCAATCGGGTTGAAGTCGGGTGATTGTGGTGGCCATTCCAACAGTTTAATGCGATTTGCTTTGAAGAATGCAGTTGACTTTCGTGCTGTGTGCTTTGGGTCATTGTCCTGCTGGAAAATGAAGCTTTCCTCAAGCCCCATTTTAAGAAGCGATTCCTCCAGATTTTCATTGATTATATCAATGTAACGATCAGCAGTCATGGTACCTTCGATTTCCACGAGATTTCCAACGCTGGACCACGAGAAGCACCCTCAAACCATAATACTTCCGCCACCATGTTTTACAGTTTTCTGCACGTTCTGATCCAATAAGCGTTCTCCCGACTTTATCCAAACACGAGGACGCTGTTTCTTGCCAAACAGTTCAAATTTGCTCTCATCAGACCATACCACTCGTTTCCAGAATTTTACGGGCTGTTCCGCATACTTTTGAGCACGTTAAGGAGTTAACGTTAAGGAGATCATCATACAAACTGCTAAAGAACAACAGAGCAGCTGGTAAGGATGGTCTCGCGCCGGAACTCATTAAGTCGGGAGTCCCGACTCGGGACCTAAACTGATGAGATTGATGCACCGAGTGATTGTCAAGATTTGGGATAGCAAATAACTACCAGAGGGATGGAAAGATGGAATGATTCATTCAATCTATAGGAAGAGCAAAAAGTTGGACTGTCAGAACTACAGAGTGATCACAATAACTAATATCGCTTACAAAATCCTCACTCAAGTGCTGTTTTGTCAAGTATGGCCATTAGTAAACAGATTTGTCGGTAACTATCAAGCCGGTTTCACGTACGGCTGATGAACAACCGACCAAATATTTATGTTACGACAAATTCTCCAGAAAAGTTTTGAGTATCAGGTTTCCAGCCCAGTATCTATTCGATTGACTTCAAAGCCGCATATGATTCCATAAATTTAGTGGGAGTGATGGCAAATCATGCCTGAAAACGTATCCAAAACTAAGTACATGCTGGCAGGGGGGGGGGGGGGTTTCGAGTGCGACAGAAGCCAATGGCTATGAATTCAAATTTGTCGAGTGACAGTTATGTGAACCGTAGAAATTCGCCATGCCTAATATGGACTCCGCAAAAAAATATGTTCTGGAAAATTTAAACACCGAAAAAAGTGCAGAATATACAAATCATTGATAAGACCAGTTGTTCTCAAGTATATGTGCGTTAAGGAGTACTGATGATGAATACCAATCCAGTTAAAACGCTGAGCTAAACGACTGAGCTGCACATTGATACCGGCAGTACTCTATTCGCAACAAGAACTTGGTTTGAACCTTGTTTGGCAACCACGAAGCACAGCGATTCTTTAACAGAAGAATTTTTACTGTTATAGAATACCTGCGATGAACCCTCACCGGCCGATGACCTAGAATAACCGCTGTTCGATGTACCTGTCTCCTACGATGAGCTCTTTAGCCGCCCGAAGAACAACTGATTGCAAGCTGTAATGATGATCTCATCTCCATGAAGTAAAACGACATCTGGTATCTTTTGGAACCCCCAGCCGATATGTAGCCTATCAAGATGAAATGGGGTTTTCGCATCAAGGAGAATGGAGATGACAAACCTGTTTCTTATAAAGTCTGCCTAGTAGCCAAGTGGTTCCATCAGAAAAGTGGATCGGACGATGGTACCCCGTTTGGCATAAATACGTTTGGCATACAGACGTTTGGCATACAGACGTTTGGCATACAGACGTTTGGCATACAGACGTTTGGCATACAGACGTTTGGCATTCAGATGTTCGGCCGAATGCACGTTTGGCATAAAGACGTTTAGCCGAATGAACGTTTGGACGAGTGATTTTGAAATAAAATAGGTCAATGTATATTTATTTGTATCCTTCATTCAAATTGTGAAATTCTCATATAATTGTCCCATTTGTTATGCATGAGTTTATCATATTATCTCTCACGATGTTTTGATAATCGTCAGTCATTTTGAGGTTAGATTTTTCTGAGAAAGTTTATTGTAACTATTGTTTAAAAGGACGAGTAAATCATTTGAGAAAAGCCGAAATTTAAATTCAGATTCTACTGTGAAATGCCATACCAAGTAGTTTTGGAGTTCGAAGTCATTCAGCCAAATATCTTTTAATCATTTGATACCAAACATCGTCTCAAAAATAAAATAAGAAAAAAGCAATTTTAATAAAGCTCAAAATTATCAAATAATTCACCAGTCGGTTTAAAATTTCTCAAATTGAAATGCATGAAATCATGAGAATTACATTTGTTTGATCAGTGAAACTCCAAGGAACCTATCACGTTTGAAAGAAGGACAAATCTCACAAAAAGTAATAAACCGTACAAGCGCTTGATTCAAAAATTTGCTTTTGAATTTAAGAATATGTATCGTCATAGAAGGCCCTTGTGCAAAGAATCAAAAGAAGGTATCTTTCGGAGAAACTGCATATTTTTTCATGATTTTAAAAAAATAATGAGCCATGACCCTTGTCTAGCTGTTTAGTACATATTTCTACCTAAAATCAGGAGTCTACGATTTTATCATAACTCTTTCATACTTCTCATGTAAATGGGCAATTGGTCACCATTTTTTGCATTTTTGAACATAAAAATATAGTTTTTTAGTGAACTGATATAGTTAAAACTTAATAATAATGCTTATTACTGCAAATGCGCACACATATTGTTAAACTCTAAGTGTAATTAGTCTAGAATATCGGGATGCTATCTATTGTGCTTGAGAATGTTTTTATTTTGGCTCCTTAATTCCTTTTTAGATCGCTTGAAAATACTTTTTTAGATTTTTTTTCCTTTTCTCTGCAATACATTTATGCTAATAGACAATTTTCGGCCAAACGTCCATTTGACCTAGCATCCATTCGGCCAAACGTTCATTTAGCGAAATATCCATTCGGCCAAAGATCCATATGCTAAATTTCCCACCTCCGGATTGGATCACACCGAAATCTATGCTTCAGTGGCCATAATGGCGACGATTCCGACTGCTCTACGTAAATAGATATATGCATCTTAGCTAGTCTGAAGACTATTTACTTTTATGGCGAACATCAGGAGAACTTGGCTGTCCCTGATGTAGTTGCTCTTCAATCAAACTGGGTATGCACATTGAAAAAAAAAGCAGAGCCTTTGGTGTTGAATCAACAAGTTGAATGATGCGCTGCTGATGAAATGATTCTTCCGGTCCAGACACGACTAAATACTTGCTGATATACTCGGACCACCAAGAAAGGTATCGTGTACGTTCTTGTATCTCTCGTTGATTGACGACCATCTGAATTCGGAGTAAAATACGAAGAAAATGCTTTTGGAGATGTTCTATTTGACGGATTGCGGTTGAATTAGCTATTTCCTTGGAATCAAGATTTGATACGACAGACCTTCAGGAATTCTATCGTTATCAAATGAACCAAATTTTGAATGGTGAAAACACCAATGAAGAAAAGATGCCACCCAAGTAGCACACTACAATCATAATTAGTTGTAGTAACTTGATTATAACTTAGATGTCATATCTATGTTATCTCAACCAAATGGCAACAAGTGTGCTACTAGGGCAGCTACCGGTTCACGACATACGCACTACAAAGCAGGCATATCGAGGTATCTTAGGAAGTGTAATTTACAAAATGCTGTGTGTTCGTTCGGATATCAGCTACTCGATCGGATACCTTGGCGGATACTAGCAAAATCACTCACTGTTTGAAAGGCACGAAGGACACGAAGCTGTAGTACACCAAGAAGGATGACGCCATTCTTCTGGTAGGTTTTCGGATGCGGATTGGGCTTTACATATGCTGTAGACAGAAAATTTATAAGCGACCTTGTATTCCATGTTTTTAGCTGAACAGTTTCCTGAGCTAGCGGAAAGCAACAGACTGTGGCCTTATCATCCAGTGAAGCTGGATATGATGCGTTGAGCTTAGGTGTCTCCCAAGGCATGCGGAGTTCCCATCGATCTTCAAATTATGTCACCCGATCATTCTATTATGGTCTTCTAGGGCAATCAAGGCTTCATTTATATGGTAAAGAACGTAGAGTATATAAATAGGGTATGTGTCCCTTGACTCAGCCTAATATGCAACAATCGATTACATTTTTCATTGTAACTCATAAAGTATTTGAGCTAGAAACAAAATTTAACTAGCTATACACTTCCTAAGATATGTTTAATAAGAAATCTGGTAAAATGTATCACGAAAAGCTACACAACTTGTTTTATAAAGTCAGAAACTTATGAGGGATATGGATGTAATGTCGGTTTATGGGTACCAAATTGGGTCTAATCATTGATGCAAGTTCGTCCCATTCGATTGATTTTCTATAAAATGCAATCTTCGTACGGGTTTCTTCCTGATTTTCTGATTTAAGGCTTTCCCAGCTGTATTCGCTCTACCCAACAAACAATTTCACAAACCAAACTGTACTTAAACTGCTAAAAAACACTTAAGTGAGTTTTAAACATCATTTAGCGGTCATTCGACAATCAAAACATTATAATTCGCTCTACACAGATTTTGTTACTTTAATTTGTGTTAAGATGAGTCATATGAACAACATTTAACCGGAACTCAGACATTTGTATTGTAAATGTTACCAATAACAACATTTTTACTACGCTTTTCATACAACAGGCCATATTTGGGAACATAGAAAAAATATGTCCCTTACATTGGGTCCACCGTTTGCTTGTTAAGTCATTGTTATTTTAATTATATGACCTGTAAGTTTATAACATGTGACTATATTCTGTACATCTTGGCTGCACTATTCGGTTTATAGGTTCAATTTCGGCAAATTTTGATCATTGGGAGATCGTATAGATAATCTGTTCAGCTTAACCAGTGAAATCATGATGCCCCAAAAGTTCAAGAAATCGAAAATTACGTGGAAGTGAACTACTATAAATTGATTGATTATTGCTCAATTGCTTTGAAATCAACCGGTCATCCTGATAGCAACATAATTTTGTTGATTATCGAAGAAATAATGACATATTTGGTACATAGGCCGAATCAAGGAGCTAGGCTAACATTACATCCCGTTACCCTATAAGAGCGCAAAACATATATCAAGCACCATTTGTTGCGAGATCACGCCGGGCAAAGCATCCTGA
>JASCZW010009729.1:0-40648 GCA_034211315.2 Aedes japonicus
AAACCTTCAACGTTTATTTAATATATTTGACAGACCTCATATTGATATCAACTGCACTATGGTTGATCAAAATCGCAGGCATGGTAATATCAAACGCATTTATAGTCAGGTGAAAATTGTTGGTGCTAGCGCTCAATTTAACCCTCGAAATGGTGGTTTCACCTGAAGTTTTTCTTTGCGTGTACACATGTATACAAATTTCGTCCATTTAGATTAAAAGTATCGATGTTCAATTTGAAACAAGAATAATTATTTAAAGTGATAAATAGAAAACCCATGTTTCGAATGAAAATAACAGTTTTTTAATCAAATTCAAGGCATGTTAATTTCAACAATACATTCATCGGTTAGGTTTGAATTTGAGTGTATACTTCCCTCTCCAAGGAGAACAGTGAGGCCGAGACAATGCGTTTTGACACGCGCAGCATGAGCCAATCGTCACATCTATTGGGAGGTTATTTGCTCGAGTCAAAAAGTGATTCTGGATTCATACACTAATAAAAAAGGACACATATTGGCGAAAATCTATGTGGAATTTGGCATAACATTTATGTGTCCACACACTAAACAGAATCTATCGAGAATCACAACAGGAGGCCAACGCTATGTGTGACTAGCGTTTGATAGTGCTCACATATCACGGGCCTTATTTGAATAAGGGCTACGTTTGTTCCCACGGGCACGAGTGGCAGTATTGTTTACAACAATGAATCTTTTGATGTTTGGATGTTAGAGATGTTGCTACGCAAAATGAATTCTCGCCAGCTCCTTGGTGAACATACATAGAGTTTATGTGTATACATAGAATGTATGTGGATTTACACATAGATATCATTTGTGGGTCAAATTGCAAAAAATTATGTGTGGGAGCTACATAAAATTTACCATTGCTTTCTATCAGTATAGAATAAATCATATAAGTTTAGAACGCAACAGTAAAATCTAAAATTTGTACGTTTATTCGTATCATAAATATGTTTAAAATAAACATAATATGATTTTTATTTCAAACAACGATCATTGTGTTTGGGCCATTACCAAGCGGAATTTTGACAATTCAAGCTGAATAATGCATTATACCTGGTCCAGACATACAACGTACAGCGTTGTACGAACTGTCAAATACTTTAATCCAGTACCAAAAAACACGTACTAGACTAAAGGAGTACAACCAACAATCAATATGCAACTAGCGATTTGAAATTGGTTCACTGTTGTAGAACCCCTTGGTCCGAAATACACCTTGAAGCAAGCACCTTGTTATACATATTTGCGCCTTTGTTTTGATTTGCTGTGTTATTTTGATAGAGTATTTGAGAGTGTGTTCATGTGAGTTCATTATAAGGGGTGCATTATTGAGCTTGGGACCGAGCTTGGGACGATGTTCTAGTACTGACTGAGCCAAGAAAAAAATCGTTTTTGTATGGGACCTACTGGTCTTAGAGTTAGTCTATGGTACAACGCTGGACGTTGTATGTCTGTACCAGGCATTAGGTCCTACCTAACCTAGGTCCTAGCTAACACCCGAATAGAAATGGTGATGTAAAAAATATTAGCAGACATCTTCCAAACATTAAATTTGAATGTGGGTTGTCGTATTCTAAATGTATTCAGAGTTCGAAGTAACGCCCAAGAACATATAAATACAACATATTTAAACTTCACATTAAAAACAAACGTATTGATGATGTTAAATTTAACATCAGAACACGTCTTATAAAACTAGATTCTAAAATTACATGACAATCAAACGTTATGTATGTGTGAAATGTTGTGTACCTAAGACATCTAAACACATCTGATGACATTATAATTGGCCGTTACCTTAGAAATAAACTTCATTCTACTGTAAAAGACTGCAGCTCTACAGCATTAGAAAACTTCTTACAACATAAGAATGAAACGTTACAATAGAATCAAAGGTCTTTGTGAAGTAAAATGTTGTATTCATAATCGGAATATTTCGTATCAGCGTATTTTTTCTTCTATTCATAAGTTACAACGTATATGACAAGAAGTTTTTTAGGTAATATAATCAAACATGGAGAAAATATACTTACTTCTCGGTAATAATCGGTAGTGCTTCTTAAATGTTCGCCTTCAATAAAGATAATATCTTTATATGAAAACTTCAGCAATGTGTTCAACAAGAAAAACATCATCAAGATAGCTTTGAAACATAATACAACTCCGTAGTCGGAACTAAGCATTAGAGAATATCTATATTTTAAAACATCATGATTCTTGATAAGAAAACAACCGAAAAACGTTTCATTCAAACGTTTTGTACATCTGAAATCATTTAGAAATAATAAAACTGAGGTTAAATCGAAATCCTTTCAGATTATTTGGTTTTAATGTTATTATCTACAACTGAAAACATCCGGTAACGATACACCGTCACGTTTTTCTACATCTGAATGCATCATACATCATCTCTTTTATTGGATAAAATCGACACTTGAAAACATATGTAAGATGTTTATTCATAACCTTTAATACATCTGAAAACATCAAAAATCCTTTGACTGTGCTGTTTTATTCAAATACATTTGAAAACATCAATATGCTTTGATACCTTAAAACATCAGAAAAACATTTTATTTGAATGTCAAAATCATGACGTCAAAGGGACATTGGAATAGAAAAAAATTGTTTGAAAATGTCTGATGTTAACATCATGTTACCTTGCCTAAATACAGCGAAATCGATCTGATCTCTAATGTTCAACGTAAGATGTACATTTGAATTTCATGTTGATGTAGACATTGAAATCAGACATCAGCCTGATGTAAATTTTTATTCGGGCATTGAGAGATTCTTTTCGTCGATTTTCTCTTCCGTTAATAGTTTGTCTATTAAACGATTTGCTGATTTTTATGGCGTATTGGATCCTTAATTACACTCTATATTATCGTTCTGGGCGTTGAAAATACTTGAACTTGTTTTTAGATAGCCGTAGGAACACAAAGAGAAAGTCGATGAAGAGCTAGATGAAGAGAGTCTCCTAATGTTACTTAGGACCTGATGCATTGTTCAGCTTGAATTGATCTGCATAGAACGAAATGTCACCCTCACTTAAATAATCGAAATAATAGAATAATCGAGACACTGATATAAGAGCAATGATCATATCTACACACAAACAATAAAGATTGTAAGATTAAAAAAAAACATTGCTAGTATTGAAAAGTTGCGTTGGTTCTATTTCGTAGAAAGCGGTTTACTTTCCGCGAGATGTTCCCAACAAAACAAGAACGTTAAAACTGTCAAATCAAAATGTTCCTTCTTGGTACATTTTAAAGATAAAACTTTGTTAACGAATTGTAGAACTGTCAAATTAATCCATGGCATCGTTGAAAATGAAAACGTGACGATCCATACAAAAAATATGGAGGTCGATACAAAAAACTTCACGGGGGAAGGGGTTGTAAAAAGTCAAATTTTGCGTGACGTAATTAATGGACGTTCCCTTATCACTCTTCACATTGAAATAATAGATGCAAAAGAATTACTCACTTTCCGGAACTACTTAAATCGAAAACACATCCAACGTACTTTTTATTCAGAAAACGAATAGGAACAAACCATTTTACTCGCAACTTTTACACAACACGTACAAAAGCGGACGTGAGCAAAAAAGTGCACAGTTGATGCGGAGAACAACATTTAACAACTTACTTTGTGTTGGTGGATTCGCCGGTTCTACAGATTTCATTGTAACTTCAAAATTTACTCACTGAACCGAAAAATAACACTTTCAAATCAAACGGAAGCCGGCGTCGGTGGTGTAGTGGTAAGCCTGACTGCAACTGGCACCCCAATGGGTCTGGGTTCAATCCCAGTCGACGTCGGTGGTTTTTCTGGGGCGAACAAATCTGGTCACGTCTTCCTTCGGAAGGGAAGTAAAGCCGTTGGTCCCGGTTCATAGTCATGAGTCGTTAGGTAGGGTCCAGGTGGTGGAGTCGTCTCCCTGGCGTCAGTGATTGCCACCATGTGAGGAAATAGGCCGATGGAAAATAAGTAAATAATAAATCAAACGGAAAACTTTCGTTGTAGAAATTTAACTTTCAATTTAATCAAAAATAAACACTTTTCAGAACTAGAAATGAAAAGAAAAATTAGCATTTTCCATTTAAATCCAACTACCTCTATTGCTTATCGCGACAGATACGCGTATTTCGTCTACAATGTGCAGACAGCTTCAGTGTCGTGTACGATGGATTCAAATTCGTCGGAAGTATGGCTACCCAAAAGTGAGTTAAGATCTAGGTTAAGATAGTTCGTTGTGGTAGGATGACAATCAGTCAACATTGGCTTGAATCCGATCGATGTTTACTAATTGTCAACGTGTTACTCCCAGCCATCTGTATTGTCAACGTGTTCAATCCCACACGCAGAGAAAATTGACCTCTTTGAATTAAAAAAAATAATTATTAAAATGTTTTGTAACTTCAAATATTTTTATTTTTGAATTCAATACTTTGTTTTTGTTGCTTCAACAATTTTGGTTGTTGTTTCTAAAACCAAATGCTGAGAAAAAAAATTGTAGTTTGAACAAGCTATATTTTTGTGCTCAAAAATAATTTCAATCAATTTGAAAAAACAAATTGTAGATTTAAAAACCAACAAATCTGTGACAATTACTGTCTAACAGTTGTCAGTGTATGTGTATGTTTTCAATATTTCCGTATGCGCCGGTTTTGTAGCCTCTATTTCTTAGCTTTATTCTAAAAGCAAAGTGGACTCGCCGGAGGAAATATTATTTCAAGATGTCGAGGAAGTAAACGTCGCAGGGGGAAAAGTCACTCTGCCACCTTGTGTTAACACTCTCAAAAACACAATTTGCCACACTTCAAACACACTCGCCACCACATTAAATATAAGTTTATATTTGGCATCACTTACACGAATTGATTGTTTGTTTTTGTTTCCCTCTCGCTTACACGAATGTAATTCAGATTATGCATAAGTGAGCGTGTATTAAACGTCTAAACCGTCCATGGTTGCCAATAAGCATAAAATTTCGATTGTAGTTTGTGGAACACAAAAACACCTTCTGCCACCCTAGAAACACATTTGCACACGATCAACACAAACACAACGTGGCAGAGTTACTCACCCTTGAAACGTCGTGCTAGTCGATTCATTGCTTGGTTTTAGACTAAACGGTTTTAGTTTTAGAATCTGTGAATTGCTTTCTTGGTAAGAAATAATTTTTTTAATGGAATTTTATTTTGATGACTCTTTTCTGTTCACAGAGTAACAGTATAGAAATATAGAAGTTTATTGACCGGAAGGGAATAGAAATACATGTATGAAATTAATTCTTGGGGAGAACGACAGGTATGAATCTTGCAAAATCTAAGATTTTAAATTAATGCTCTTTCATTCAACATTAAAGGGATTTCCATCGTTATCATCAACAGAATCATTGGACAATCTCACTATTTATCTGCAGCTGGACTGCTTGTTTATTATTTTTTTATTGATTTAAAATTAAACCAAATCAAAATCATTTAAATTATTCCGAAATAAAACATAATCTGGTTAAATTTACAGTTAAAATATTTAAAACAAAAAACCTTTTTTTTAGTTTCAAAGAAACAAATTGTTGGCAGGAACAGTGTTTTTTTTTCTTAAAAAGATTATTTTTTGTGATTAAAAACAAATATTGTTGATTCAACAAAATATATTTTTCTCTGCTATTTTGACATATTTTTAAAACAACAATATTCTGTGTTCAATCAATAAAGATTTATTGTTGTATTCAATAATAAAAATTATAAGCCGGGGAATAATTTTTATTGTTGTTTTTAATACAGAATATTATTAATATTAAAAAACTTTTCGCTGCGTGCAACTATCTGAGTGATTTGAGTAGAATTCTATCCCTCTCTCTCTCTTTTTCTCGCAAAAATGTTATTTTATCTTTTAAAGTGGATCTACACAAAGATTTACTCGCAAACAATAGAATATTAAATTTATAGTTGAGTTGATCCATAGACTAACTCTAAGACCAGTAGGTCTCATACAAATACGATTTTTATCTTGGCTCAGTCAGTACTAGCACATCCGTCCCAAGCTCGGTCCCAAGCTCAATAATGCGCCCCTCATAATGAACTCACACGAACACACTCTCAAATATTCTGTCAAAATAACACAGCAAATCAAAACAAAGGCGCAAATATGTATAACAAGGTGCTGGCTTCAAGGTGTACTTCGGACCAAGGGGTGCAACAACAGTGAACCAATTTCAAAGCGCTAGTTGCATATTGATTGTTGGTTGATCCATATTATGGTTTCAGTTGAAAATCGAATTTACGACTAGCAACAATCGACAAAGCGACAGTTGAAAACCGAATATATCGACTAGCGACAACCGAATTCACTCTCGTTCTGTACGTTATACCTAATGTCGGAAGTAGTGGTCTGTATGACGCATCTGATGCGCCATACAGCGCACTACTTCCGACATTAGCTATAACGTACAGAACGAGAGTAAATTCGGTTGTCGCTAGTCGATATATTCGGTTTTCAACTGAAACTCATAATATTTATTTGACAAAAGAAATTAGTACATTGTGTCGGAATTCTTTCCCTCGAAGTAGTATTTCACATGACAATGATTCCTGTGTTTGCAAGTGCTGAATCTAATTTCTCGTTTGTCGATGAAAAAGACGAAAGTATTATTTACATTTCTACTCAGTCACTGAGTTGGATGGAACGAGAGTGATCCTAAATATCACTCCCGTTTCATTTTGCTCAATTTTTGAGTATAACTGTATACTATCTCTTTTTCTCTCACGGTAGATCTGTCTAATTTATCAGTGACAGCCGTTTGTTTCCTGCTTACTCCAGTGGGTGCTTTACCGTGTATGAATAGAGTATCCGAGGGTGAGATTTTAAGTGAGTGAGCAGTATGTTGCAAATGTGTACGTGCTAACTGCTAAACGAGGAGAAGCAGCCAGATCGAGTTCAGTTCGCTGCTTAATCGTAGCAGATATTTTGCTTTATTTCGATTATTTTAAGTTGTTTCCATAGTTTAGTAGTGATTTAGTTCAACTGTTTGTTTCGTTTGTTACAATTTGTGATAGTTTGCCGAACATTTCCAGTACGTTTTGGTAGTGAAAACCGACCACAAAGGAAAACGCTTTTCCGTGGGATCCCGTAGCATAAAATCTCGTGAGTTGGGCGAAAGAATTCAGGACACCCATCTCCAACGACAAACAAGGAAAGAGCATAGTATAGTGAATAATTTTCATGCGAACGGAACGAGAGGCAAACAGTCATCGTCAGCAAAAATATGTTGGGCGTACGGTTTGCGTTCGCTAGTGTTGGTGTTTGAATGAAATTGTTGTGAACGAGCGGCCCCTGAGCACTCGGGGCTTGGCCCTTTTCCTTCATCATCGTCTCCTTTACGCCAGCAATCATCCAGCAACAGCAGCAAAACACCAGTAATAGCCTAATGCCCGATGAATGGCTAATGGCGATGGGGTAACACATCAGCGGTGCTCTACACCTACCCAGCAGAGCGCACGATTACTCGGCTATCTAAAAGCTGCCTATGCACAACGAATGATATCGCGCAGACGGATGGATTGCTTCTGAGGGAATTTTTTATTTGGAAAAGCGTCGACATACAGTTAGTGGAAACCGTAACATGAATCATCGCGGAATTATGGTGACGAGACAACGAAAATGGTTGGCTGATTTTCGAAGGATTTTTTGTTTTTACTTAATTTAAAGCAAAGCCACGGTGTCTTCTGTAGATTGTGAACACTTGAGCCTCAAGAAACTTCCAAAGTTCCAAATTATTGACAGTTGTCAATAATCAGAGTTTCATATAGGTAATAAAAGAAGGATAATGTTAAGATTGATGTTCAAAATAGGTGTCTTTTCTTAAAGTTCACCACTACTGCTTGTGCAACATGATCTGAAGTATACGGTTGATTGTTGGCTTTTGATAGCGTCAACTTTTCACCTTCTGAACCTAGAGATAAGATCAGCGTCGATGAAGAAAGAAGAAAAATTCAAGAAGAGTTGCAACAAAGGCAGTTTCATATGAGTGTGGAAATAATAGTACAAGGCTTATCTAATCTGAAAAAAAAAACAAAAGTGTATCGGTTGACTGCCAACAGCTACTAAGCGGATCAGAAACAACGCGAAGAGAAGATTGAAGTTTTCGTACTTGAAGAAGAGCCAAAGCCAACGATCAGTAGTGTACCGCCCCGTTCCAATATGTGTGTTTCGTTGTTATGAGAAGAGAGAGCGCGCGCGAATTGCAATAATTATAATCAGTGAGTTTCAATAGAAGGTCTTTTCTGGTGGCTGCACTTCTCATGACGACGTCGACGACAATGATGATGATTCACAGAAGCATTAGTACCCGTGCGCGGCAGAGTTGTTCGATGTGAATGCAAACAAGAGTAAAAGCTGAAGAACAAACAAAACACTAAACATGGGGGATACTAAGGTGAAGCAACAATACTTTGGTACTTCGTCCCATCAACAGCAGGCGACTACCTCCAAGGCGGGTGTAGGGACAACAATGATTGATATTCAGAAAGGAAGTCCTTCAAGTCTAAAAACAGTAGGGAATAAGGAGGATGGCGCTGCCAAAAGTCCTAGTAAATATGATCAACTTAAAGTCCGTAAAGCTGAGCTGGAAAAGAGGCTCAACGAAAAGTACGCTCAGTTGCAGCAAATCAAACGAGAAGAGGCTCAACTCATTGGTATGTATCCGAGTGATTTCAGTGCTGGCATTGGAAGTCAAGACCAAAATGGAGCGGCACCTACCTTGAGACGAAAGATTGGTACCAGTTTCAAGTTGCCGGAAAATTTGCTGAATAATAAAGAAGACGACATCAATAAGCTTCTTTTGGAAAAGCAAATACAACAGCAAATATCGGAGGCATCTCTTCGATTAGGTAATGATACCTCTCAATCTAAGTCGGTTCGAAGGACACACAAGCAAAACTATGAAACTGCTCAGCAGAAACTATTAGCAATCAATCAAAATTTAAGCGTACTAAAGAAACGTCAACAACAAGCTGCAGAGCAGCAAAAACCTCCTCCTGCAACAAGAGACGATATAGATATACATAAAAGCAGTAACTTTAATCGATTTCGATCGAACAGTAACAGTAGCAGCATGATGATGATGAATGTGTCGGAGCGGAGGAACTCGGTGAAATCCAATACATCGTCAACCCATTCCAGTAATCTTAACAGCTCTATTGGTTCGGCACCAAAACAACAGCACCCGCAGCAACTTTTAGTGCAAATTCCAGGGCAGCAGCATCCAGGCCATTATCACTCGCAGCAGATCTCTCCTTATTCGATCCACTCGGGAACACTATCGGTAATGCCATCCGGCTCACAAAGTATGACTCCTGCTGCTTCGGCAGCGATGGTTTCTCAGCTGAGTATGCTTAGACATCGTGTTCGGCACGATAGCTTTAGCGGAATGATAAGCTATGAAATAACCGGTGCTTCTGGAGATACTGCCAAGCTGTCGCCTGTGAGCAGTGGCAGTGGCCACCATCACCATGCTCACCCACATCAGCATTACCAGTCGCAAGCACAATCACAACAGCTACTGCAGAGTGGTGGTCCACATCGGTTGAATAAATTGATTCAACAACAACTTCATAGTTACAGTCCTCCACCGGGCCATCATTCCCATGGAACAAGTCCTGGTTACGTACTTTCTCCTCCAGCTAGTGGTTCATCGACGGTTGTTGGCCAAGCATTTGTGTATGATTCCAAAATGATCTCAAGACTGCAACCGCCTCTTCCACAACCTCCTCCACCAATGGTTCCAACGACATCTATGAGTGACCAAAACTTCTGCCCGAACCTGCCTTCTGGATATAATTACGATCAGCAACAGGAAGGATCGGCCGGTCTCGGTGGCTATTGGATGATGCTAGAAACAGGAGAAAAGGTTTGGTGTTCAGTTGATAACCGTTTCTCGAGTCTGGATCGGAAACAAGGAGGAGGCAGTATGAAAATCTCCCGGTCTAAACTTAGTCAACACGCATACGCTGCTCCCACCAAAAGTAATTCAATGGGAAACTTTGATTTTATAAACAAACAACAACAGCAGCAGCAGCAACAACAACGGCAACAGTCAGACGAATCAATTCAACCAGATACAATTTCTGTAACATCCGGATCCAGTGAACACAAGAAGCGAGAGAAGGTATGGCGGGAAACTTCGTTGGATAGTCCAGTCGTTAAGCATAAAACCCTACCTTCTCCGATGGGAAATCCTCCGGCACTGCCAGCATATCCCGAGCCACCACCACCGCCGCCCCCTCATCAACACTCGCAACCGCATTCAACACTACAAACGCCGTTGCACATCAATACCAACAGCAACTACGGTTTATCATCACCTTCATCGCCCTTGTTGTTGTCACCGCAGCAAATGCGGTACTATCAGCAAAAACAACAACAAATCTTGGAACAACAACGTCAACAACAACAGCATCGAATAAGACAGCTAGAAGAACAGAAACACCAAGCCTATATGTTGGAACAGCAGCAGCAGCAGCAACAACAACATCAACAACAATTACTACAGCAGAAGCGTCTTCGGTCCCCTACTCAACCCGTGAAGCATCAAAGCCACTACTCTCATACACTGAACCAACAGCGGCAGCAACAGCAACATTTGGACCTCCTGCCGCATTCGCCCCAATACTACGATCGAGAAAATCACAACCTTCCACCTCATTATTATCAATGCCAGGAAGCTCCTCCGCAAAATAACCTTTCGTCACGACATCCGGACCTTCTTATCTCCCCAACCCTATCGGCATCCTCTTCCAACACACTCACCTCCCCTACGCTACGACCACAGTCGTCCGTTTCTCCCACTCCGTCAACAATAACGACCACCTCTGCTGGTGCTACGGGAAACCCATCCGGCATCCATTCAACGTCCGACATTCAAACGGAATCGCCGAAAAACGTAACCGTTGTACAACAGGGAAAAATACAGCCCTACAAGGAGGTTACCAAACCGTTCGAGATGTCCGATTTCTACAAATACTCCACCAAGTACCGGCAGAAGCAGCAGCAGTTACAACAGCAGCAACAGTACCATCACCACCAAACGGGAGAGCTGAGTCCGACTGGAAACAACAACAACAGCGGTTCCCATCCTGGAGCCGGCGTCGAAGTGATACAAAAGGTCGTCTACCAACCGCCCAACCCGTCCATATGCCACCCCATCAACTACAACTGAGTAAGTGCGGTTAATTATTTTCATATTGAAAATCACAATAAATCCCGAGTCGGCGTATAATTTTCCTAGAAGAAAATGTTATCGTTTGACGGAAGATAGTTCGTAGTGTTAGGAACCGTTCGGTTTGGAAACGGGGTTGGGAAGGCGTTTGCAGAATGTCACTGCGGGAAAAATTATCATCATCATCATCGTCTTCATAGCTGGAATGTTGTATCAGTTGTAAGGCTAAAATACACGGTTTAAATCAGTTGCGATTAGGTTCATCGGCCTGTCAATTGAACTGACATTTTGTTAACCATAACTCTTGTTGATTTTTAGACAAGCTATTACCAGAGATGTTTTTTTTTATGGACACGGATCATTTATCTTCAGAGTTTTGATCGGGAGTTTGAATTAATCTCTATTTTGCTGAGGTTTTGTTGTTTCATTTCCGTGTTACGATACCAGCAAACTTTTCATTTGTAAGTTGTTTTTACTGGCCACTAATCTGGTCGTTGGACGGAAATTACAATTAATTGGGGTAAGGGTGGCTATGGCAGCATAGTGATTTTGGACCAATTATTATCATTGTCAACATGATTCAACATTTACTAAATTGTCGGAGCATTCCTTGTTCGGCACGGAACTTTCGGATTTAATTGATCGAGTCCTCCTGGACTTGTTCCGGATGGCGAAGGTGTCTGCCGAAGGCCACCGGATTGCGAAGGCCACGCCGAACGGGGAATGATGGGTAAAAACTCGAAGCGTCAAGGCTGTTAGAGCAAGTTATCAAGTTCGTTAAAGTCCGTTGAAAACTCTAGGCTTGTAACTCTACAAAGCGAGAATCTGTGCTTCTAGTTTGGTTTAAATTTGAACAAACTAAAGCAGTACTTTTAGCATCAAAGAATCCTACCATGCACTATAATGTCGATGGTGAAATTTATACGTCTTCCGATGATGCTAAGTCCAATTGCTGTTGTGGTCGAACTTCCTAGCCAAGTGGACCACGACATCAATTTATTTATTTATTTATTTATTTATTATATCAAGCATAACTTTTCAAATAGACGTATCTAACATTTCATAGGAATTGAGAAAAATGTGATTGAAGTTCCAGATGCTTCCTTTAAATCCTATTTAACTTTACCTCATGTTTTATTCGATCTTTTCATTCTATCATGGTTAAGAAATATTAAAAGAAGTAAAAATCCTGGATTTCATTCACTTTCGCTCTATTTTTGAGATAATCAACACATTCACCGGTTTGCCTTCATGCAATACACATACACCGTGTTAGATACGTCAGTGTGACATCTTGCTTGAAACATACACCGGTTGGATACGTCGGTATTACAGAACGTTTAGCACATGCGTCATGTCAGATACACAGGGTATAATATTAAAGCGCAGATACGTCGGCTTGCTGTGTGGTGTATCTGAACTATTTGCATAACATGTAAAAAGATCAGATAGGGCGCATATGACATTTGGTCCACATAACTGAATAATTTTGATCATATTATTTGGCAATTACTACTACATGAAGGGTGTTATTAATAAAAGGATAGAATGCAAAACTCGATTTGTTTACACTTGCGACATACGTCCTATTGAAAAGTTATGCTTGATATATATATTCCATCTGACCTAAAGGCTGGTTTACAGTTCGGGAATAGCGTCACGGGATTTGGGCGTCTGTGTGTTTTAAATGGAACCCGGGATTTGAATTCCCGTGGCGGGAATTAAGTCTACACAAAAATTACTGTTTTCCTGAAGTGTAAACCCATTCGCGGGATTTACTCCGGGAAATAAAATTCATCTCTACACACTTCTTCTTTGGCGGGAACAAATCATTCCGATTTGTTTCTGGGCGGATTTTTTTTAGTTTGAACTCGAACAGGGGAAAAATGTTAAAATGTCAGAAAGAGAACCGAGTTCGGAAAGATTTTTTTTTTTCGATTTTGATTTGCTTCAAGACTTTGATAGGTTTGTCAGTTAGGGTAAAATTGATGAACCCAGGGTGAAATATTGGACGAAGAAAATATAGAGTTCGTTAAAAAAAACGCGTAGCAAAAACGACAAAACGGAACACGGAGATTGACATTAATGTTGCTCTTTGCCAAGAAATTTTAAAACATCCTTGCTTGTTGTTTGGTAAAACAAAACAGTTAAGATATCTATTTGCTATTTGCTATGATGCTATTTGCTTACAAATAAGTTGTACTATTATATCGTCCCTGAATAAATCCATCAGTGTCCAGGAGTGCCGGAAGTACTGGGATGCTATGACTCAAAGCCTTTGAGGGAATCGGCAACATCGTTAAAATAAACTTCTTTAAAATAATTCGTAAATTCCTATCATATATTTTGATAAAGCAAAACTCCAAAAGATTTGAGGGAAATCCAGTGCGGTCTTCAAAATTGTTCATTTTTCAATGCTTCCTGCAGGAAAAAACTTACACGAACGTAAACAAAACGCAAAATCTGAGACGCAAACTTTGCTTGTCACTTAGTGTGAAAAAATGTGGAGAAACGTCATCTGGAAAATTTCCCGTGCCAAATCCCGAGTGAAATCCCGTGTCCAAATCCCGTGGTGTTTTTCTCGAACTGTAAACCAGCCTTAACGTGGTCTTAATGAATTTGTTTATAACGGGGAAAAGCCGTTTTAATTTGGCGTAAAAACCCCATATCTTTTGCAAAACAATACAGTAAAAAACAATACAATACAAAACATTGCTTAGTTGCATATTCGTAAACATAATTAAAATAAACAGGATTACAAACGTAGAGTATGGTCAAAGTATAAAATAAGAAACATCCATAGTTCGGAGCAGTCCTCGTCGTCAATCAATTATCCTCATCAAATATCCTTCTCGTAGTATGCCATTCTGTCAGTCTGCGCTTGAATGTTGCCAAAGTACAGTTAAAGTCGAATAGAAAATACACAACGTTGAACCTAGCTGACATGAAGCGGATAGGGTCATGAAGTCCATATGATGTATTACGGGGTTCAAGCAGCAAGAAGTCCCGCTGGCGAAGCATTCGTTCAGGAGCGTAGAGGTTGAGCTGACTTAATAGCTTCGGTGAGTCAATTCCACCTGTTAGTGTATTGGCAACGAAAACAGCTTGCGCAATATTTCGCCTTTGGTCCAATGTCTGTAGTCCCAGCAATCAGTATCTATCTTCGTATCGTGGAACGTTCAACGGGTCACGCCACGGTAGGCGACGCAGGGCATATCTCACGAATCTTCGTTGAATTGCTTCGATCCTAGCTGTCCATGTTGCCTGATATGAACACCACACAACTGAGTTGGATTCCAAAATCGATCGCACCAGAGCAAAGTACAAAGACTGAAGGCAGAAAGGGTCTTTAAATTCACGAGATATTTTAAAAATGAAACCCAGCTGTCGATTCGCTTTGCTGATAATATCGTCGTAATGCAATCGATACGTTAGTGCCGAATCCAGAGTGACGCCAAGATCACGAACTTGATGAACACGTTCGAGAGGCCGGCCGTTCATTGCATAATTGTGCGTGATCGGATTGAGCTTGCGATGAAACGAAATGATGTTGCATTTGTGGATGCTTAACGTCAGCATGTTTCGGGTGCACTAACCAGCGAACCGATCTAACAACAGTTGCAGTGCATAGCAGTCCTGGATGGTTTTGATGCCCATGAAGATTTTGACATCATCAGCGTAAAACACACGGCAACCAGATGGTAGTACGGTAGAAAGCTCGATGATGAAGAGTGAAAATAACAAAGGGCCAATATTGCTCCCTTGTGGTACGCCGGACGAATTTGAGAATGCTTCCGAAGACTCCGATCCTATTTTAACGGTGAGCCTACGTTTTTTAAGGTATGATTCAAACCAGCTGACAAGGTCCGCAGAGATACCAATTCTTCGTAGGCGTTCAAGTAGTATCCCATGGTCAACTCGATCAAAAGCAGATTTGAAATCAGTGTAAGCAGTGTCGATCTGTGCACCAGCATCAATGTTGCGTATGCAAAACGAGGCAAACTGTATGAGATTTGTCGAGGTTGATCTCTTGGGAAAGAAACCATGCTGATCCGTAGAGATGTAATGCTTGCACGAGTTGAAAAGTACCTCGTTCATTATGATCTCGAAAACCTTTGAACAAGCACACAACGAAGTTATGCCTCTGAAATTCTCCATGTTCTGTCCATCTCCTTTTTTAAACACAGGGAACATGACTGACGTCTTCCAACTTCCAGGAAATACATGCTGCCGTAATGAAATGTTGAACAGTTTCACAAGAGGGGAAATTAACTCTTCGCTGCATTTTTTAAGGATATATGACGGTATGCCATCAGGACTGGATGCAGAGTCTTTCAATTTATTTATTGCAGCGTTTACTTGATGGGTCGTGATCTCAAAGCTATTTAGGACGCACACGTCCCTAGGTGTGTCTTTACAAGCGTCTGCAATTTGATGTATAGACGAAGGAAAATCAGAAAAAGCACGTCTGACGTGAGTTGCAAATAAATTGCACTTTTCCAATGCGGATGTGGCGACTTCGTTACCCAAAAACATCTCAATCCATTCTCCTTCCGTTTAGTGTAAACAAACTTCCAAAAATGTCGTGGCTGTCGGCGAAGATTTTCCTGAGTGCGTATACAGTACCGCTTATAAAGGAAACGGTTATACGTGCGATAATTAGTACTTGCACGTGCTAAATGATGCTTGGCGAATGGGCATATACTAGTTGATGACTTTATCGATTAACCTCTCTGATACAAGGGCGTCGAAGTTAAACCCTTGTTTGCTTAGGCTGTGTCCAGACAATATCTCGTGAACGATGTTAGAATCAATTCTGCGATCTCCTTCATCCTATTTCATCATTGTAACCATTTAAGATTTTCTGCATCGTATATTCCGCTTTCAATTAGGTTAGGACGGAGTATATTTCCATCTGTTGACAATGTCAGTTGTTAGAGTCTGAGGTGGAATCGTTTCTCGTATCTTTCCATCAATAGTAAACTATCTACCTCCAAACAGAAATTTGGTCGGAAAAAGTGGAAGAGTGGGGTAGATTCGATTTCTGTGACGTCCTCAATGGACTGCCACAGTAATTCTAGGTGCAAAAGCTACTTATTTCTCCGAGTGAGGAGACGTCTGTTGCTTATACTCGCTGCGAATTCTTTTTCTCTAGGAACTACTTGTTTCTCGTGTTATCGAGAGACTTTTTCGATCCAGAGAGCCAAATCAAAAAGTCCTATTCGAAGCTACTTGTTTTTCCTTTTCGAAGATACGTTTTCTTTTCAGTTAGGGAGATTGAAGATCGGAATTTCGGAGTTTCTACAGTTTATTAATACATCAACAAGGGGTTAGAATCTTAATGCTACATGGTGTGTTACTGATTTACAATTTTGACGTATTTAAACCTTGACCTACAACATATTTTTGTCTTAATATTTAAACTATCCTTGAATGTGTGGTGATCTATCATCATAGATCTTATTGCACTTTTGCTATGCTCTATATACTGCTAAGGTACTACATACTAATGCACTTGTGCTGAAGCCCTTCCAGATCTGGTAATTTGCTTCAATCAGTTCTATTTTGTTTGGTTTCCTCATCCAGATCTGAGAGGGCTCATAATTTGGGGCGTTGCTTATGGTCTAATATTGTTGTATAACAATTGTATTGTTCGCGCTAGAAGAATCGTCCTTAAGTAGGACGAAAGAAAAGGAAAGTGATTACTAAGCTTCGTAACAAATTGAGTTTCCTTTAAACGATTTCGTAGCTTCATCTGCCGGGTTTTGGACTGATGGTACCCAACGCCATTGGCTTTTTGTTGTTGCATCTAAAATCTCTCCTACTCTGTGGCCAACGAACTGGTGACATTTTCTCTTCTCAGTTTTTATCCATGCCAGGACAGTTTGTGAATCAGACCACATAGTAATCTGAGTGATTTTGATGCGAAGTTCTTCATTCACAAAGGTCATTAATCTTGTTCCTAACAAGGCTCCTTGTAGTTCCAGTCTAGGAATTGATACCGGTTTTATAGGACTTACTCTTGATTTTGCTGTTAAGAGTCTGACACAATAGGATTCGCTGGTTTTACATCTCGTATAAACGCATGCAGCGAAGCATCCACAAATATGTGTAATTCTAATGATGTAGCTTCCTCTGTTGAAATGCATCTCGGGATTGATACATTTTCAGTTGCTTTTATTTGATAAATCCAATTATCCCAATGATTCCTCAAATGGCTTGGCATATAATCATCCCAATCTATTGACGATACATGAAGTTCTTGGTAAAGAATTTTTCCATGAATTGTAACGTTCCATATTAGTCCTAGGGGATCGTACACGGACATCAAAAATGGAGTTTTTTAGGACTTCTTTTCCTAATTTGTTTTCGTTGATTTTATATTGGATTGTATCTGCATCAGTATCCCATAAGATCGCTAAAACCTTTTCTAGTTTGGATTCTTTTTCTTCGAAGGTTTTTATTTTGGTCCTTAATTTTCTGTCCTCCGGATTTGTTTGCATCAATTCTCGGCTGTTGGATGCAAAATTTCTAATGAAGAATTCGGCATTGTCATGAATTTCAATAATTTGGTTGACAGTTTTTGCCGCTTTTACGATATTATTGAAACTGTCCAATAAAACATCGACGTAATGATTCTTCTTAATGGACTTTGTTGCTTCCGGATAGGCTTTCTCGTATATATCAGCATTGAAGTTTTAAACTGCTTGTGCAGATGATGGCGAACATGTTGATCCGAATGTCATTACTTGCATACCATAGGAATCCGGCGTTCTGCTCTGAACACAATTTCTCCGCGCACAAATTCGTTGCGCGTGTTGATCCTCGATTCGTATTTTTACCTGATGAAACATTTATTTTACATCATCAGTCACAGCTATTTTTCCTTCTCTCCAACGCAACAATAATCCAGGCAAGAAAACAGTCTCATCCGGTCCTGATAGGAGTGCTGAATTGAAGGACACTCCTTTCACTTTAGCAGCTGCATCGAAGACCAACCTGGGCTTAGACGGTTCTTTATTTTGATTGGTGGCAATAAAATGAGGCAAGTAAAACACTCTATCAGGGTGACCACAGACTCGGGAAATGCGGGAAAAATGCGGGAATCCAAAATCATCGGGAAATATGCGGGAATTTCAAAAGTCATCGGGAATTTTTGTCATATGGAAGGAACCATACTCACACCTTTTTCAAATGATTTGAGCAGCGTTTTTGTCATTGTTCACCGTCCACCACCGATCTCATTGTTCAGCCTGTTCAAAACGTACCGCTTAGAGCATCTTCAGCGGTGGTCTATTTTAACATCTTTGTAGTTGATTTGCATCAGCAAACTTAAAAAAAAAACCAGCTAAAACCGACCAACTTTGCGTTCCCCGCACCGGTGTAGTATTTCTTGTTGTTAAACCCACCAACACCTATCATCTTATCAATCATACAATATCCAGAGATCAGAAGTTTTGTTTTTTTCAGAGACCAAGGATTTTCGCAAACTTTTTACCATGGATTGGTTTGAGTGGTGGTGAGTGTGTGAACGATATTAAATAGTGTTGATAGTGATAGATAGCACCACGCCAACCTATAACAAGAGGCACTTTCTGCGACGTTTCAAAATGCCAAGGGATATGATCCTAGACATTATGCGACAACTACATTCAACTGATAACTTCTTCCAGCTGTTGCGATGCAGCTGGATATGTTGGCCTTAGTGTTACGTAGGTTCACTACAGCTTAACGGATGTTGGCGTATGTCCTTAGCTAGTTCTCTCGACGAAAACTTGGGGGTTGGTGATCCTGAGGAATTTTTGCAAATCTGTCTTTAAGACTTACGGCCCGCAGTATTTACGCCCACAATATCGGAAAAGGTTAAGAAACTGATGGACAAAAATTATCTCCCAAATATTCGAAAAAAATCTTGTAAATTCAGTGCCCTTAGAAACTCAGGGAACTTATCAGAAGCTCAGTATACTTTTTAGATTTGACTTAGACTTTCCCGAAGTTTAGCTATCCTCCTTGATGTCAAAGGAACATACCATAAAATCAGGGAACTTTCCAGAAATTAAGGGTTCTTCCTAGAAGTTCAAACAACTCTCTTGAGATTGTTTCCTAGAAATTCAGGGAATTGTTCACAAATTCAGGGAGCTTACCACGAGTTCAGGGAAGTTTCAAAAGTAAAGAACTCTTCACAGAAGTTCAGGTAATTATCCAGAAATTCAGGGGGCTTCCAGAAGTTTAGAAAACTTATCAGATTATTTTGGGTATTTTTTCAGATGTTCATAGAACTACTCATGATGTTCAGGGAACTTCTCAAAAATTCCAGAAAATAGTCAAGAAAATTCATGAAGCTTTTCAACAGTTTGCGGATCTTCCAAGAGGTTTAGTTCTCAGAATAATGAAACTTCCTAGACATATACAGAACTTCTTAGAAGTTCAGCGTAAGAGTTCAAGAAACCTCCCTAAAGTTCAGGGTTTCTCATGAATTCAAAAAACTTCTCAGAACTTCAAACAATGCTCACAAAGATCATGGCACCCCCCCAAAGATCAGGAAACTTCCCAAACGGTCAGCAAACATCTCAGACGTTCAGAGAACGTACCAGATATTTAGAAATTTTCCGAGAAGTTCAGGGAACTTTCCAGAAGCTCGAAAAAACTCCCGGATGCGCAGAGGATTCAGCAATTCAGGAAATTTCGCAGTAGTCCTGCGATCTTCCAAGAATTTCAGAAAACTTCCCCCAAGATCGGGGAACTTTTCAGAATTTCAGAAACCGTCCCAGATAAACACGAAACTGGATTTTTTGAGCATTCGAAAAGTTTAGGAAACATTCGAAGGCTTTTTCCATAAGTTTTGGGAGCTTCCTAGAACTTCAAGGATCTTTCCAGGTGATCGAGAAACTTTCCATTCGTTCCGAAAACATCCCAACAGTTCAGGGTATTTAAGTTTTAAGAAGAACTTAAACTTCTTACTACTCGATAATTTTTCGAACCCAATCAAAACGAGAATAAAGAAACCAACTACTTTTTAATCAGTTTCATAAAATTTCCACCTATTCACAATCTTGGAGATTATGAAAAGTTCTTGTACGGTTTAACAACATCTCGGTAATGCTAACTATTCCACAGAAATTCCACGGCTTCCAAGATTTTTTTTTTTTCAATTTCTCATAAGTTATTTAAGTATGATGTGTGATATTCTGCTTTTTATCACAGAATATGTACCTGCTGGAAGTTAAAACAACTTCTGGGAAGCGAAATCTGATTTTCTAAGTTCCCGTCATTTCCAGAAAGTTGTTCCTATTCCATGGATGATCAGCTAACTTTTTGGAAGTTCATCAAAGTTTCCAGAAACGTTAATATTTTTTCGGCATTTCAATGAACTTCTCTAAAGTTTCACCATTTCTCTTCTCGAAAGACAGCGCGCAAACTTCATGATTATCTGGAAACTTTCAATTATTTTATTCAACTGCCGAGAAGTTTAATCGAATTCTGGCATATTCATTATAAATATTTCTACCCAATCTTCATAGATATTCCGAAGTTCATTAAATTAAATTTTTAAAGAGTGCGTTCAGTAAAAAACTTAGAAGCTTATATAAGTTCTGAAATGATGCAAAATAGATCCGGTATAAAACAAAATTTACAAACATCAGCGATGCAGCGATGTTTTTGCGTTTGCGTTTGCGTTTTGCGTAAACAAATAAATCCAAACCATGATTTGAACCACCGTTGAAGATGCCCTTAGATGATCTGGCTACACGGCTGTAACAGTGTTTGAAGTTTGGCGAATTGCGTTTGTAAGGGTGTTAAGGCATGGTGAAAGAAGAATTTGGGCAGCTGTGCTCAATGCCGTCTGACGTTGCTTGCCGGATTCCAGAGAAAAGAACATCGTTTGTACAAATTTTGGCTAGAAATGATTGGTCATTCCAAGAAGGAGCTGCCAAATTTGACCAAATTTGTTAAAAAGGTGCTCATCCTGCCGCACAAAAATGCGGATTTCAATAAATAGAAAGTGTCTGGTGGTGAACCAAACTGTAAAATGTTTGGGAACTCAGAGGTTTGTCTACGAACTGTCAACAACGTTGAGAACACAAAGTCCTTGATGCAATATGCACGCAACGTACGTTTTGTTCTCGAAAACCTCGATCGCTTTACTGTTTTTCCTTTATGCTTTAAGAAACTTGAAAGATCAATGACTTACATAAAACTAAGTGTTCTCGATAGCAATATGAGAGACCAAAGTAGATTATGTAATACGCAAGAAGCCCGCGGCTACTATTTGAAAAAAACTTCATGAACTTCATAAATATCTATAAATCCAATATATATTACCTCATATTCCCAGTCGGGAATGCGTGAAAAATTCGGGAAAAATGCGGGAATTTTTAAATTAAGATTGTGTGGCCCTGCTGATTAAGCCGTTCCCTTACCCTATGAAAAAATGATGTTACAACGCTGGAGCCATCGAGCTTTTCTTGGCCTCCGAATAGTGCCCAATTTTGATGAACTAAATACTTTTCCACAGTCGCTTCTGCTTGAAGTACATCACCTAGTGAACGTTTAATGTCCGTTATTCGATATACATATATTGCAATGAACCTAAAATTTCTTTCACTTTTCACTGAAATTGGTCATTCATGCCTGCCTAGTAGGTGTGCACTTAATTAGCTAGAAAAAAAAGGTTGTGGGATCCACACACTGACGAAAAGCACCACGCACGCAAGATCTAACCGTTTACGCTGCTATAAAGACAGCCAATTCAAATATCAATTGAAAACATCTGTGCGTGAAAGTGTATGCTAATAACGTGTATATAACAGTCCTATTATAGGGGTGATCGCACGAAACAAGTGTACAACAATATGGGCAAACAAAAATAGTAAAATGAAGACGAAAGAATAAAGCAAGGGGAAAAATTGAACCTCGACAAGCGGAATGTTGTTGTTGTTGATGATGAAGACGGTGATGACGATGATGATGATGATGATGATTACTATTTATACGTGTTGATGGCAAATCATTCCCAATCTCCTCTGTGTTCATACCACTAAATTCCACATTGCACTCTGGTCCTATACGGTGTAAAGGTAAACCAAAGCTTGAGAAAAGAGCTAGAGCGAGATGAGGGAAAAATGCATGTAAACTCGATTGTTTATGTTTGACATAAATATGATGGAAAATACATTATTGCCACAACAAACCAGAGATGCCTCCGCTGTGGCCGCGTGTTTAATTTTTGTACTGTGAACAGAAACAGCAATAGTTAATTTACTCCGCTTTGAGCTACAGCTAAACCGAGTCTGAAAGAAGCTCCTCCATTGAAAAAAAGAAATAAAAGACACAACTCACTCGGTAAATGTGATTGAAAACTGAAAACGTGATATTTTTGATTGAATAAACAAAAATGCAAAATTATAAACTCAATTAGCAGAGCCGGATTTATTGCATACCGAAAAACATAGCTTACGTGACCGAATGCATTTAATTGAAAAACAAGTTTCAACCAATTAGCTTACATCCACAGAGAAAAGACTGTTAGCAGATTTGCAGCTAATGAGGACGGCAATTGCATTGCATTAGACTGTTTTTGTACATAAGAACGTTAACGATAGAAATGCAACCCATGGCCTTCAACATATGTCTGATATTGTTTCGCAGATTAGTTTATTAGAGCAGCCACCCAGAAATATTTGAACAAGCAATATACAAAGAACAAATTTTCAAATCAGAAAAAAAATCAAAAAAGTACCTTGAACATTAGATAACATTAGATAGGAGTAGTTATTAGCCAAGGTTTTTTCAATTCTTTTGAAGTGTTTACCCCTAAGAAGTAGAGTGGTCGGGATCCTATTACAAGCAAGAGGTTAATTACAGTAACTAGAGTAAGATAGACATAATATCAATCATCTGTCAAATTAATTTTTATGTTCGATCCAAACTTCTTAGTTTGATGAGCTTCTTTTGGATAGATTTCCGATTCTTCACAAAAAAAAAACCCCGAGCTTGTAATAGTGTTTCGAGAAGCTGACTAGCTTCTACCCTTGTATAGCTATATTCAACTGTATTTAACTCTGTAGGATTGAATTCACGACCAGCAAGAGGAATAATTTAAGTAAGAACTGATTTTTGTATAAAGAGACAAGAGTGCTGACAAAGGCCGCGATTTCGGATGAAGTAGGACTGAAATGAATGCACATGTAAATAAATACCGAAAAAACGCGTGCATAGGGCCAAATCAATCAATCCTCGAAAAAAAGCTTTGAAGTTGTTTTTTTTTTCATACTTGTATTATATTTTTGGTTTAGTGGCAGTTGTTGATGAAAACATAAGCTATTTGGAATTGCCTTTGTATAAACATACAAATATAGTACTGGTTAATTATTTTTAAGATCTTTTTATAGTTAACAAACATATTCAATTTTCTACGGTAGCTTTTATTGAATAAACATGAATAATGAATCAAAAAGATCGATGACAGATATTTTGTTTCTTTCAGGTATCCGAAATTCCAAATACACAGCATGACGACTTCTCGCACATCCTGAACATCTTCAGTGAGACTCATTTTACTTATGGTAGTAGATTTAGATTATGAGATTAAACTGTGCAAATGGGCAACATGGGCAGCGAATTGGTATTTTACGAGAAGTTTCTGATAAGCTGATTTTAAGAATCTTAAATGCCATTGGATACTAAACAGCGACCCAACAGCTGTGAGAAACCAACATACAGCTATAACACTAGTCGGCAGTGTTTTCACTCCCTTCGCGCATATATGTTGAATTTTGTAGATTTCGCCACGCTGAATTCAAATATGGGCTCAGAAATGCTTTGCAACACGTCCAGTTTTTGAGAAAATGTGATTGCACTCACAAAACACGTATTTCCGCAGTAAATATGATCTTGCCTCATCAACAACCAGAATATTAGCCTCGTCCTTTGCAAGCGGGTCTCGGATTCTAGTGGAAGGACCTCCTGAATCCATCTGTTGTCGCAGATTTTTCGTAGCATTGCTGCATTGACGAGAAATAAACTGTTTTCATTCTACAAAATTGCGAATTTTCATAAAATCAAGATTTTCTTTATTTTGAAATACAACGAATTTCAGCTCCGCCTCAGAATGCTGGGTTTGGATTTTGACAAAACAAACTCTCCCTGAATCCATTCGTGGAAACACAGATTTTTCGCAACGTCGTAGGATTAGATGAAAATAAACCGGGCTTTTAACATTCACAAAATAACGAATTTTCATGAAAACTGAAGATTTCGCTATTTTGAAAACAGATGAATTTTCGTTCCGCTCTTTGAATGTTGGTTTTGGATTTTATAAAATGAACCTCTCTGAATCCTATTCTGTGTTGAAAAAATGAGTTTTTATTCACAAAAATTGCATGAATTTTCATGAAAATCAAGATTTCCTATCAGTCAGTCAGTCAGTCAGCGTCAGTCAGTCAGTCAGGCAAGTCAGTCAGTCAGTCAATCTGTCAGTCAGCCAGTCAGTGAGCTCGGGCCTGTCAGTCATTAGCTGGAAATTTTCTTTGGTGACTTTTCAACTCCAATTCACTTTGTCTTTTTCCTTTCATAGAGGTTCTCCAAAGGTGTTTATCCTCTGTAGCATCCAGCAGTAGTCCGCTTGCATCGCTGGGCTCTATTTGCCAGCAAAGTTCTTTTCAGTCTGTACGGATATCTCGATGATACCAGCTCTCCATGCCCATCCGAGACGCTATCCAAATTCTCTGGGGAAGAAGTCCAGATGGAGAATGCAAAAGTGCAATTTAAGTGACATATTGCGTCCCAGTGCAGCATACGAATCTGTCCAGCTCTAAACGATGGGCACATAATCCGGAGACTTTTCTATTTCCCAAGAAGTGACCACAAACTCTTTGAACGCATTCCCATGCTGCAACTCCTGTCGCTGAAAATTGTCGTCTTTAAGCCAGTTTCAATTTGAGGGCCAACAAAATACTCCTTCTTTCAGCTTGAGCTTCTCGCTCAACTGCTGGAAACTCTTTTTCCCCAAAAAACAACATGGTTCTTCTTGAATGTCCAGCTTTTTGACAAAATTTGACAAAAAGACGATGCATACGGGCAAAATTTTTCAAAAATCCACACAAAAATGTGACAGCATAAAGAAAGAGGGCTACAAATCTGTATTTTTGAGCGACGTAACTAACGGACGGCGTCTCTGATTTTTCATGTAAAACTCGTAATTTTGTGAATGAAAACCCGGTTTATTTGATCAACCGCTATGTGTTATTGAAAAATCTGTGTTCACGAATGGATTCAGGAGGTCCATTGCATGCAAAAATCCAAGTCCAACCTGCAAAGGAGCGATGAGCCAATATTCTGGTTGTTGCTTAGGTAGATCATATGACTACGGAAGCACGTGTTGTTAGAGTTTAAATCACATTTTTCTCAAAACTCAGACGTGTTACAGCATTTGCTGAGCCATATATTGGATCTGCAGCAAAACTCCACAAACTGGAACCAGAAAGGCCGACGGATGCGTGCGTGTCTGATTTTGGGTTGACTCGTGGTGTATCTGGGTGCTCAACTAAAGGCATTTTCTGCCTATGTCAACTTCGTAAAATGTGAGGTATGTCGGTACAAGATACAATTAGGTTGCCTTGAGTCCCTTCAATATCAAACACGAAAAACATTGAGCCATTGCACCTTGCTTTACATCTCAACATAGGGGTCAATTACGGTAGTCGAGTTGAGGAGACCTTACCTGAGATCACTTTGCCATTGTTTATCGAGAAAGAGGCAGCACAGGTGCTTCAACTTGAATTGATCTGAGTCATGCACTGAAACCATGACTGGGTTGAATCGCGGTGTTGAAACTTTTCAAACGTCACGGCAGAAGCAGACAGCATGCATTGTTCATAGATTTTCTCACTGAGATTCACTTTCAGCGAACACTTATTTTTTTGTGTAACTGTCGATCCAAAATGTCGATATTTATTTCAAAGACGATACAGAAGAGCATATTATCAAGTTACATCGAACCTAAAATCATTGTCTGGTAATATTTCTTTAAACTCTTCAATGATTTTGATGAAGTAGGTTCATGATTAAGAGCCTTATATTACTGATATAGAGTACCTGATTATCAACGATGACATACCTGGTTTCAGTTGAAAACTGATGGTAGCTATTGACAACGGGATACCAAGACACGCATCGTGTGCAATATAAGCAGCAGTGTGGAACAGTACGATTGCATCTCTTGTTCACAACTACAGCCATATTAAGGAGATTGACTATGCGGACGATTCTGACTTATCAGATCTACACTTCATCACTGGAAGAAGATGCACGTAACTTTGATATCAAGACACTACATCATGCACAATATAGGTTGTAATGTGAACGTGAGCTTAAGGTTGCTTTTATAGATTTGCAGTGATCGACATCTAGAAGATCTCTGACCTCCGGTATAAGAGAGTTCAACTGCTTCCTGCTCTAATGACTGTTTCAAAAGAAGATTTTTTTTCAGCAATCATGACTATTGCTTTAGTTTTTGAGACTTCATGAAACCAGAAACGTTTTTGATAGGTTGACGTCTTCGGAATTTTTTTCAGATGTCTTGTAAGAATTGTGTCTCAGCTCATAGAATGATGAACGGTTATGCCGGTAGTTGATGATGTTTACTTCATATGCGGTGTCATGTGCATGAATACCTACGAGACGCAGCATGAACGATTTTTCAGATCGTTGTCAATGACTCGCCCTCGGTCTCAAGAACCTTCGATCTTTAGAAAGCCTATGCAAAAAATTCTGGAGAGGCCTCCGCGTGACTTTGGCAGTCGCTCCTGATTTTCTTGAAATTTGCATTTGAATAGCGGTGCTTATTCTTCCAGAAACCTTTATTGAGTTTTTCTGAACTCATATTACTTAAACTTCATACAATCTGCATCCGAATCCGTGAGGAAAGAGACTTGAAACTTATGTAGGGTCCAGAATTGATGAAAATCCTTCCGAATTGCTTGGACTTGAGAAGTCCCTTCTTGAACTTGCTAGGAAGTTTACATGTGAATTTTGAGAAGCAGTTTGCTGAACTGTCAGATAGTTCCTTTTCTCTTCATATAAGCTTTTTCTTGAAATATGGGAAGTTTTTTCCTGATCTTATTCTTTCAAAAAACTTGATAAATTCGCATTTGAGCTCCTGAGGAAACACTTGCATTGAAACCTTGAGAAAGTCGATAATTTGATTCTCTGAGATACAATACTCCTGGAAGTTTCTGTTTTCCTGAACCTCTGAGAAGTTTCTTTCACTGAACTTTGGGAAGGAGAAACTTTGTAGAAAGCTGATCCTCTTAAAATTTGGTAACCTTGCTCAAACTTCTTGAAAGTATTCATCAGGCTGTGAAATTTTAGACTTTTCTATCTGTCTACTAGAATGGTTTCTTCCGAGAACTTGGAGCAGTCTGACTTGCTCGAACCAGAATTGTTCAGTGAAAATTCTGCTCTGGCACCCTGAGGAAGTTTCGAACTCCAACATTTGGGAAGTTTCTGACCGGAATTTCTATGGGAAGTCCGTCTCAGGACTTCAAAGAAGTTCTCTCCTGAACTTCTTAGACGTACCATCCGAGCGCCATGGAACTTGGTTCCTGTTTTTTTGGGAAATTATTGTAGCTTTAATTATTATAGCTCTCTAGCTTCTTTGTTTCTGAAATTCGGGGAAGCTTTTTCCTAAACTCCTGAGAAGCTCCATCTTGAATTTCTGGGAAGAGCTCCAAAACCTCTGGAAAGGTCTAAAGTTCTATGAAATCCTCTTCCCTAACTCATCCAAAGAAAGATGCTCTGAGAAGTCCTCTCCTGATTGGGCTGGATTTCTCCGCTTGACGTTTGGTCCTTGAATGTGAAGAATATTACTGCTTAAACCACTGAACATACTTCTGAGAAGTTTTGCCTTGACCTTCGTAGACATTTTTTTCGACAAAATTCATCCTGAACTTCGAAAGCATTCCGCTGAACTCTGGGAAGTCTTGTTTCATTGAATATCTGTTTATGACTAATTTTGAAACGATTTGAATTGAGAGAAATTTTTTTCAAATCCTATCTCAATTAGCAATGGCACGGGATCTCAAAAGTAATAGTATTCAAATAATACTTTTAGTTATTCCTACTCAAGGACCTTGGTGGTCCTCGTGAATCGAGCTCTTGGTCGAGTCTGGATGATTGCCAGTCGGAGCTGACGGTAGTTTTCTTGTTTTGATCGGTGAGATTAGATCTGTTTTTGGACAGAGAAATTACTTTTCGGTAAATCCACCTGCAAAAGTATAGTTTAGTGTATTTTTTAATCTTCCTCAGCTTTCAATAAACCACTTAAAGATGAAAAACGCGGTACCAAAAACAGTCACTTGCTTTCGAGCGGTCGATTGAGTCAGACCAACACGACAGTCAGCATTGATCTTGACATACCTGTAATAGCTAGTAATAAACCGTCGAGCAAAAGTGTCACTCTGATCTATCTCTCATATCTTCGGCCCCACACTCTCCTTTTTTAGGTTCTGATACAGTTGAATCCAGCGATTTTCTCTAATTTTTTTATCCCATCCGAATAGGTATTCCTTCGAAGTCTCTTCAAAATAGCTTTATCGGTTTCACTAGCAGCAGAGCTTCATCATTTGAGTAAAATCTGCTTACTGCGGAAGTCATCTCTTCCAGAAGTTTGGGAACAAATAGTCAACGAAGCAGTTCCATACGAATACGTTGGAGTGGGAACCACATCGGATACCGACTTCATCTCATTTTAGCTGGAGCGAATTGAGGATGAATGAGCAGGCGCGTTGTCGTGGTGGATAGAGCACACTTTTTTCTCTGAAAATGCGGCCGTTTTTTCTGGACTTCTTCCTTTCAAATCGATCCAATAACGCTGCATAGTATGCGCCTGTTATGCTTACATCTTTTTCAAGATGGTTCGACAGAAATATTGCTGCCTTTGCGCAATCCTAAAACACGGAGGCCATGACCGTTAAAGTTTTGGGAGAACTTTCGCTCTGTGAACGCTCTGCTTGCACGCATGCGATGACTCCGTGTCGGTGTCAAGGCGCGATGGTTGTGGAATCGTGCGCACAACTCCTTCGATTCGCAAACTTGCTCTTAATTCTTCTCTGCCAGAGGTTGTGGCACGAATTGTAACGTTTTCAGTCCATTGTAAGCAAACGCGGCAATTCTATCATGCGTGAGTGCTTATACCCAAAACGGATCAGCATGCCGTTGCCAACTAGTTCCATTGAAATACCGAAAGCCTCAGCTAACTCTCTCACTTTCACCTCTTTAGATCCTCCAATACTATATCAGCGATTTTATCAGACAGCCTGGTTGTAGTGATTCACGGAGCGTCCAGAACGCGGCAGCTCATATGGCCGCTGAACGAGAAACTGTGTAAACCACTTCTGACACCGTTTGAATCGACGGAGCAGAGTCTGGAAAATACTATCCACTCTGAAGAAAATTCTACCGTCATACCGACAACCAAATCATGGATCAGGTGATCGTTAGTTGCATATATGGTTACAATGAACCATGGTAAAAATAGACGAATCGGCACCACGTTCGCGGCATTCTTGACTATGATGAATCGGTTACGAGGACCATTCATACGCCAGTGTGGCAAATGCTGGCATCAACTATTTTAGCCGGTATTTTTGACCATGATCATGGTTTCAATGGTCTAAAATCACTATGCTGCAATAGTCATCCTAACCCCCAACAATGGTGTAAAACTTACCATCAAAATTCTTCTGCAGCATTGGCTTGCCTCTGCATGCCGCTTTCTTGCGAATAGTGTGTTATCGAAAAACTGCAACTCGGATTTTTTCCGTTTTTAAAAAATACTTGCTAGATCGGTGGTCTCTTCTCACTGTTGTCACTAATAAAATGCGTGGACAGAAAGATAGCTGAAATATTGACAGCCGTCATTCAAGCGAGCCGAAGCTTATAGGAAATGGATCACATTGGCGATTACCAACGCCATCTGTAGGAAATTAAAGGGACTTTTCAGGCAACCTAGTAGTTGTCGTTTATACGATTATTATCATCAAATTTTTGAAGTAGAGTAGGCACATGTTAAGTCCGTCCAGTTTCTGGTACATTAACTCGTGATTTATGCCTGAATGAAGTATTAGCTGCTTGTGTGTTATAGTGAAACCTGTGAAAAAACAACTAATTAGTAGTAACGCTGATATTACGCTCTAATCAGTGCTCATTATAATGAGGATTTTATTCGACCTTCCTGAAAATATTTCAAACTTTTGAGAGTGGGAACAATGTCCATGTTGCTACCTTTAAGATTTTGGATTATTGGTAACATTACATGAACCTATCTTATTAAAATGTCTATTTCAACAACCAAATTTCAGCGTGGATTGTTAACAAATTCCTTTCTGTACAGCCTTCCTTATACATCCAAACCCAGCACTTCATCACATCCAAATGCTTTCAAAGGTCAATATCGTGCTACTTACAGGACTGCGGTTTCTTCTAGCGATACTCCTAAAAGTTTGAATTAGTATCAATAGGCTTCCATTTTAAGGTGCGTTATAAGGTAAGTCAGTTAGAGTTGTCCCGCACGTCAGACGTGAAAGCACTGCGCCATTGGTAGAAAGAATTTACCTTAGTAGTGCCCGCTATAGCCCATGCTGACATATGAATTGAATTTCACAACCGCTCGCGGCCGTGATAGTCGCAGAGAATGAGAAACATAAAATGAGAGGAAAAGATTTTAGTGAGATTATTGGTGATTTTCTATAACGGCTTTTCGATTTTCTGACCAAAGTTCGAGTCATGCTAAACCAACCGTAGAAATAATTTAAAACTTCAAAAGAACGGTTCTATCTTCTATCTAACGGGTTTATTTTATTTGATTTTCCTTTCTATTATTTCTAGTGTAGAATATTGATACAATCACATCGTTCGCATTACAACCACCACAAACTTTAAATTTGAGCGGGCGGGTTGATTTGCCGTGTTTGAACTATAGACACTCATAGTAACCGGACAATTTAAAATTGGAAAGACTGGCCACTTTCATTTTAAAAGATATATTTTAAATTTTTCTGGCAATATTGTAAAAACTGTCTAGCGCACAGCTGGCTACCTCTAAAAATAAACAATGTGTCGCTGCTTCCTCGAACTATTTATTATTTTGGAAAACGCAATGTTACCGTAATATAAAGTGCGAATCATATCACATGAAGTCCGTAGAGAACTAAGTTGCGAGTCATATGCCAGCGAAGAATATTAAGTGAAAAGCTAGCAACTGAATGTTCGGTGGTCATAATATACATTCGTTCAGTTCCATCACATGGCATCAAATCGACCACCAGCTGATCCCACAATCCAAGAAGCGATCAGGTCGAACTGAATACGATCAACCTATTGAAAATGGAAGTTCGGTAAGCTCTGCTTTAAAGTATTAAAATTAACAGTTATCCACAAGGCTTTCATTAATTGTATTCATTTCAATACGGCAACTTTGCGACAGAAATTAAAAAAACCAGAACCTGCAAGAAAACTAAAAGCGTTACGGGGGACGGTATTAGCCATCGCGTGCAAGCAGTGATTTTAACGAAGATCAGCTTTTCTACTGACCGGCTTCAAGAAAATTCAGTAAATTGATCATCGAGACAAAATCGTGGTGAGCACATGCTCGCTGGAACAGATAGCTAAGCAGGTCTCAAAGCAGCGATGTTTTCAGTACATGATTAGCGTAAGCATCTGAAAGGCCACTGATGACGATTTTGAAGCTGGAGTGCACTTGTTTTTACAGAACTTAAAGACTACATTGAAGGCTTCTCACCAGCGGGTAAACCAGAGACCTTTAACCTCTTTATTGAACTAGAGAGAAATATTCAAACATCGAATTGAAGCCTTGACAGATATTAAACTGATAATCTTGAAAACGCGGTTCTTTTCTATTGATGTCTGGTGTTCCAGCGTCACATATCCCAAAGCGTCATGACATGGAGTGAGGAAAAACTCATCAAACGTTTTTATTGAATTTACTGCCACAAGTCAATCGGACCAAATTGATAAGAGAAAAACGTTGTGACAGTAAATCAGTGTATCTTAAAAAAAAAGAAAAGGTCTGCCTCAAACAAAATACGAGGTTGAACACTGTTACCAACTTCATTTGTATTTAAAATAAATTCAGTCATCCGACCACCACGTCTATGATTTATTATATATTTGTTTTATTTTCATTTCTCCATTATAGTTCTGTTGCAGCAACTATATTTCCGCACTGATTAAGAACTCATGTTTTGAACAACATCTGAATGATAGCGCCTTTGGATACATCAGATTCACGTTGGCCGGTCTATTATCTATGAGTGGTCTAAGTACACAGGAAAAATCTTGTAGTAAAAACTACCATTTCAAACCCGACTATGCCTATCACCGCAAAACGTACCATGAAATTTCAGTCAAATTTACTACGTTTATGGTAAAACCTTCATAATTTGTGGTATATTTGACAGACCTCATATTGATATCAACCGCACCATGGTTGATCTAATCCAGGCATGGTAAAATCAAACGCATTTATAGTCAGGTGAAAATTGTTGTGTTAGGCTGGCCACATTGATACGTTGCGATGCGCTTGCGCACTTCAGTAGCCATAAGTTTTCGTCAATGCGCCAACGCATCCGCACTACACTAGTGACTCTTTGCTTAACAACCCTCGAAATGAAGTTTCTACCGCGGTTTTTTTTGCGTGTTGAACAGATGCCATTGTACCCATTAATGGGTTCTTTCAAGTTAGAGTGTATAGTCAGCAGAACGCTGTCACGCACACACTTTCACCAAATTCGTAAACATTCTATTTTTACACGCTTAATGTAATACCAAAGTAGTTGAGAATGGTGTCGTGTCCTTTCTGCTAAACGATTTCCATTCATAAACTTTCCTTTGCGTTAAGTGGTTGTTCGTGTCGTGTTTTTCTGTCCTCTCGGCCTCAGATGACACTGCTGCTAGAAAAAGTTTTCGATCACCTCGGTGGGTGGCTGGTGTCTGGAAAATTTCATCGCGAGTGATTGCAAAACAGTGGAAACTTACGCGAAACCTGAATAACTTGAGTAAAGCGACGCAATTCTTCATCGAACGGGAAATCACTCGGTGTAAGCTTGCCGAAGGATATAAACGAGCATTAACAATTACAAATTGGCATGAACTTTGTTTTTTTGAATTCTTTGACGATAAATTATTTACAATTAGTAGTAAAAGCAGAAAGTTTGTGTTCGTTCTCTTAGAATCTCTTCCATCGTGTTAATTTGCATTCTACTAGTTATAGTGTTTGAGTTCTGAAAGGTTTCTAGTGCTGACCTACATGTTGACCAAGAAACAATATTGTCATTTTAGGACATGATACTAGTTCAAGAAGAATCTGTTTCTTTAACTTTGCTTATGTGCCCATCCGTGAAATACTAGGCATGACTAATGTGGCTCAAAATAAGGAAATGAAATTTTAAGCAACTTTATCTCGATTTTTCGCTATCATGTTTTTTTTCTTCACTAATGATAATAATCGATTTCCTATTTTCGCTTGAAGGTGTGCGTGTACGTTTCGTAGAGCAATACGATGCAACAAAAACAAAAAAAGGAAACATCCAGGGTTGTCGGGAGGCTTGGCACATCCGCTGGTGCTATTATTGAATTAACAATATTAAAACATTGAATTTTATTTAGTACATCTTTTGTATTATTAAACATTAAACACATTATTTCAGTTAAATTTTATCCCTATTTAAAAGTTTTTTTTAAATTATAAATGAGCTTCAAATTAATTTTATTTGTTTGCGTTACGTTTATTTTACTGTTTTTCCGGTCTACTGTTCACTGCCTACTATACAGTAAATTAATGATACATTTTCGATACAACCCAGAAGTTCACGTTAGCTTGAACTCCTCTATGCTACTTACTTCATTAATAAGAAAAACCTTAGAACTTCTATAGATTGGTACATTAGTGAACAAGTACAATCCGTCCATATTCTCGTTTCCGTTTGAAAAGTATATGTTATTACAGGAAAAGTTTTCAATTCGGATAATACGGTTCAAAGGTAAATGATAATAAGGCTCAAATCGGGCTGATTAGGAAACTAGGAAAATTTATATTAACTTGATAACTTATAAAAGAATAAAATAATAAAGAACTGGAACTCTTTTGAAACTGTCCATAGTAAATGCAAACAAATTACTTTGAAATCCACTAGAAAAAGGTTGTCCTCTGACTGATAGGCCTTTTCGTTTGCGACTTGCAGAGTGTCGAGTGTTTTACTAATATGCTCGTAAAGTTGTTTTTAAGTATTTATAAAAAAGTGAAAGTGAAGGCTATCCATGCCCAAATCTGTTTTCAAGCTTACACCGTTGAACTATTGAAGTCCATCCCCTGTCCGAAATGTTCGAAGTTGTATGGACATTAAACAATGTTCGTATGAATCCTTAGCACTTTTGACAACCTCCTAAAAGCGTGCTTGACATACAAAAGGTTTCTGGCTTTTGTTTATCTGAAAAAAAGATTATGATTTTTTTAGGTACTCCAGTTTGGTCTTTCAATTGTTTTATCAAATTGAATTCTGCACGAATGAAAAACAAAATAAAATAGCTGATCAGTTACGGCTTGATAAATATGCCCTACAAATAACAATGGCAGCCCTGGTTGTTTCCTGAAACCTTCGATAAAACTCACACTAGCATGCGTTGTGTTGTGTGTATGTTTTCTGTTCGTAACATAATTTATTTTTATTTTACATTAGACTTTCGCTGTCAAAAGAGTCAGCGAATTTGTTTGCAAACAAACAGATTTCTACACTCAGGAAACGAAAGAAACCTACCGAGAAGAAAGCAAGTCGGCGGAGAACAAACAAATTCTACGAGCAGTAGCTTACCACTTGTTAGAAATTATTCATGTTCTATGGTAATCGACTGACATCAAGATGACAATCGTGTTTGCAGTGAGCACGGAAAGTTTTAAAGCCAAACTGATCCATACGGGCGGTCCTTATTACGAAGAAAGCAATGGCAATAATACCGTGGAGGTTGATGCCGGCATGATGTTGCAGATCGTCGAACAAACTTCCGCAAGGCTGGCCATTGTTCGTGTCAAGGACTTCTACAATCCAGATAACACGAACTTCGAAAGCGTACTTCAGTGTCAAACATCGCAGTTTTTATCGATTCCGAATGACGTGTGTCCGTTTGTTATTGCCATATTGGATCCCTTAGAACGATTAAAGTTCGTGAAGCAAACGTCGCGGCTTACAAACGTTCAGCATTTACTTGTTGGTAAAATAGTGAAGGTTTCCGGAAAAGCATTCCGTCGACCGACGGAGACGTATGATTGCATCATTAGATATCGTGGACCGGTTCCCGAAATAGGTCCAGGTTACTACTTTGGCTTGGAGCTGCTGGTAATGTGATGGTTATTTTTCGTCCTTATCTTAAGTATTGTCTTATATGCTTGCCTATTGGTTAGAACAATTTTCTTGTATTTGGTTTCTAAATTCGCTTATAGTTTTTGATAGTGTTTGTACAGAACTAGATTTACTTTTTGCAATTGGCTATTCATTTTATCGTTCTACAAAAAAACTTATATTACATTGCAACAAAAATCAATTGAAATTTAAAAGCGCAAAAATCGAAACGATCATCTCTTGTGGCCATATGACGTACTAATAAAGTAGCAGACTTTGAATGGTTTAGTTGCTAATCGTTCCAGATCTGTAACTTTCATAGAAGTGGCACAACAAACCACGTATCCTGTGTTTCATCTGCGATATTAACGGAAATATTGATCATTACAGAACCTCGATAATGGCGAATCACATCAACAAGATGATATCTCCTATGTGGAAAAGTACATGAAGGTACCCGCTAATTTGGCGCTAATTCTTGCAGCAAATTGGATCGATTGTGATGTTCTTGAACCTTCCAATGTTAGCAAACAGTCCAAAAATATATAGGCCTGTTTTGTGGAGCTAAAGAATTCAATGCCAAAATACGGCAGAAAGCCAAACGTTTGACGGAAATTCCAAAAGCGGGTAGTGATTCACGAGACGACCGGCACCCACGACCGTATACTCCTGATCCTGTGGGTAACAATCGTAACTCCGCTGATTTAGCACCGTTACTTGAGCGTAATCTGATGGATAATAAACAGCAAAAAAGGATGGCTGCATCAGTATCAAGTCCCAATCTTTCGAAACAGGATAGCAGTAGCAGCACAGGAAGCTCCAGCCGCATAATCAATAACCATCCACATGATCGGTTGACTGAGGACCTGCGGTTTATCGATAGTAGCCAAACGGAGGACAGCTATCGTTCAGGCAGAAGCTCGCAGAACAGCTCTAACAGCAGTACTCTAAAACATTCCAAAACCCGTAAGAAATCTTCGAAAGCGAGTACAATTCTTAACTATGAGGGCCGTGATATTATAGTAATTGACAAGGCTGATATCAATGAAGCGACGAGTGACGCAGGCAATGTGATAATTGTAGATCCTCCGGCAACCTTAGCCGAAGCAGAGACACACGAGGTAGATCTTAAGGATGTACTGGGAACTGATTGGCCATCTGTTGCAGGTGAAGCTGCAGCAATTTTGAATAGTGATAAGAAAACTCAAACTCCACAGAGTCACGGCGGACGAAACGGCCTGACTAGCACTGGTGGTGGCGGTTACAGCAGCAGCAGCAGTAACAGCACCGGTAGTAACCATTTGTTGGGCAGATACGAGCGGAACAAATCACTGAATTTAATAAGCCATTTGGCCAACTCCAAACCGATCGAAGGAGGAGGTATTCGCAAACGAGAGCAAAAGAGCATGGTCGACGTGGCCACGATGACAAGTGAGTATTACTATTTTGATTTTTCAACAAACATGGCTAGCTCATGATAATTCTTACGCTTCACTATTTCTGTTTCCTCTCAAGATTATTAAAGTTTCTTCTGGGTCATTGCTTGCTATTTGTTATCTACAGTTTGCATTTGAGAGCTTGTCATGTAGCTACCGTTGCCATTTTGTTTGTATTGATTGAACTGGGAAATATGTCAATTTCAAAAACATACAGAATGATCGAATAGATAGTTTTAGGCAAATGTACTTTGCATTCCTGAAAACCACAGTATTGATCACATAAAAATAATCCAGAATTTACATTTGCCGTTGCCGAAAGTATGGATCCAGAATGTTCCTGAATAAAAAAGTTACAGGTGTTCACATAATGACGGTTCGAAAATCAAAAAATCAATCTGGCACGTTTGTCAGACTTGACGTTTTGCTTATTAAAGGTCACAATTTAGTTTAGAAAATCTCTGGCAAAAGAATAGTTGATTTGAAAACCATTGTTTATAATCCACTTCTACTAGAGTGATCAGCATAGAATAGCATAGCATTTTTCGACCATACAATATCCTGGGTTGGCTGTTGTAGAGACGATGGATGCGCCAGAAGAGGAGCTGCCTTGGGTGTGACAGGCTCTTCATCCATCGATCTCAACACCTGGCCAGGTCCTTATGATCAGCAAGGGATGGGAGGAAGTGTTGATTAGATGTCTACTTAAGAAGATGCTGAGAACTCATGCTACCTTCGTAGACATCTGGAGTTGGAAGTTGGATGGGATTGTGTGGGAAGCTTTCCTTGCAGAGAAAGCATATGTATATTTATATCTACATAGGTCGATGGGAGTGACAAGGGTGACTAGACCCTTTCCCAACGTCAGCTCTACTATGACCAATACCTTAGAAGCACTAGTCTATGCTGGCCGCTTGAGCACTAGTTGAAGTATTTAGTATTGAACGGTTGTATTTTTAAAATTTCTGTTTCAATCCTCTCGCGATGAAGTTTTGTTATGCAGTCGTAAAATGGAAGCTCCAATTAAGCCCCCAGTGCTGAAATTTTTTCCAGGCCGTATGCAGTAGTAACTAGATTTCAAAAAGATGTAAATTACCAAAGAATAATTCTTAGGGATGACATTCAGGCCTTTGATGTTGTCTATGTTGACAACTAGTAGTACTGAAGTCAACTCCAAGATGTATTACAACAACAGTATGCATAATATTTATTTTTCATACAGCGAATTATATTTCTAGAGAACCCTCAATTGCAATGGTGTGCCTCTGTTGGCAACTTACAGCTGTGCGGTATCTTCTAATTATAGTCCCAAAAGATTGAATTAGTATGTAATGAGCTTCCATTTTAAAGTATGTTACAAGGGTCAGTCAGTCAAGTTGTTTTATGCCAATTTACCTTAGTTTTCCGATTATCATGTAGGCTGCTAGGCTGTACAATTCAATTTAAACATACATACCATCTTCTTTCCCATTATTGATTTGTCGAGTTCGACTTGGGTAGCATTAAACTCTTGAAATCCGGAATGAACAATCGTTGCCTCACGGTGTTACCTTAGCCGCGTGTGTGGGCTTGAATTCCATTAGGTACTTGAATTTCACAACCGCTTGCGGCCATGATGGTTGCAAAACCGCGTGCAGAGAGCGAGTAACATAAAAATGAGAAGAAAAATATTTTAGTGAGATTATTGGTGATATTCTCATTACGATTTTTCGTTTCCCTGACTAAAAAGTTTGACTGATTCTAAACTAACCATAAACGAAAAATAAACTTGTCTAAACCCTACAGTCTTATCGCCTACTCTGCATCTTAGGATTTAGTTGTTATCCCAAATGTAAAATATTTCGAATAAGAACTAATTTGAAACATCGAAAAGAACTGGTCTACCTCCTATCTAGCGTTTATTTTTTTTTTCCTTTCTATTAATTTATAGTGTTGTATGAGGGATATAATCTCATCGCCTCGCATTAGACCCACCCACCAACTTTAAATTAGAGCGGTCGGTTTGATGCGCCGTGTTTTAAATTTTTGAACTAAGCAAACAAAGAGGTAACTAGAAAACGATAACCCTAGGATATTGTGTATGACTCACCAAACATTGGTACTGATATAAACCACATGTAAAGGTTTATTCTACTGCTTCAAATGCTGTATCCTAAGCGGGCTCTCCGCGTCGTATTTCTAATAACGACTGTTCCAGAAAGTATAAGCACACTTTATTTTAACGGTCAGTTTGAATATAATGAAATATTCCAACATGTTTTGGCTGCGTCCTTTTTGACATAGCATCAAAAAAGTGCTCAGTTTTGTGTTACCTATCAAAATACGCGGTCTTACTCCGGAACAACGAAAAAGTATCGTGCACAAATGGTGCACTGTGAACGGACTCTCCTTGATAAAATTGGCCAAGGAAGAGGGTGAAAGTGTCGGAGCGGTACGATCTGCGATTCGAAAGTATAGAGAACAGTTTACGTTTGAAGATGCGCCTGAAGAGTGGTCGGAAATCCGGTCCCTGCTAGTCCGGATATCGATAAAAAGATCAGGGATGCCTACAAGCGAAAATCAGCGACTTCCGTTCGGGATGTTGCGAATAAACTAGCGACCTCGTCGAGTAACGTCATGCGTGCCAAAGAAAGACTTGGGCTAAAAACATACCGGAAGCAGTAAAAACCCAAAGGAACCCAAAACAGGCCGCGTCCGTGAAACCACGGGCCCGCAACCTCTACGATTCGTTATTGTGTAGAAATTCTGGGTGTATAATAATGGATGATGAAACGTATGTGAAACTAGATTACAAGACGCTTCCCGGACCACAATTCTATACTGTAAGCGAAGACAAAGACATCCCCGAAACGCAGAAGGCAATTTTTACCGAAAAGTTCGGTAAGAAGGTTATGATTTGGCAGGCAATATGCGAGTGTGGTAAAACATCTAGTCCGTACGATCACAACGGAGACGATGAACACTCAGAAATACGTTAAGTGAATGTCAAGGTCAAGTAGTGTTTTGGCCTGATTTGGCGTCATGCCATTACTCAAAGGACACTTTAGAATGGGGCAAAAGTCAAAATGTATGTTTCGTGCCGAAGGACATGAATCCGCCGAACCGCCCGGAGGCACGGCCAATCGAGACTTTTTGGGCTTTTTGGGCAACCATAGCAAAGCTTCGAAAATTCATAAAACCAGCGGACGACATCCAAAAATTTAAAAAAAGATTGGCCAAAGTGGTCAAAATGGTGGGAAGTACCACTGTGCAGAAGCTAATGGGTCATGTTCGAGGAAGAGTTTAGGAGTCTTGGCTATGATTAAATATTTTGATTAAACCGAGAGTAAAATATCATATAACACACAAATACAAATATGATTTGCCAAATAAAATTATTCAAACTAAAAAAACATGACGTTTTTGTTATTTTGAAAGTGTGTTATACTTTCTGGAACAGTCTATATACCAGCCTGTCATCGTCCGTCTTAAAGTAACACTTTTCTTTGATGATGTGCTTCACTTCGAACAGTCAGATAATTACCCTGATCAAAACATTTACC
>JASCZW010009730.1:0-40644 GCA_034211315.2 Aedes japonicus
ATTTACATTCGGTGCATTATGGAAACCTGGTTCTCTTCAGGGAAGTAGTACGCACTATTTCAATGATTTTGAAAAATCAGTATCAGGGACATTTCGAGAATTCTAGATTTTACTGTTCACGTTTCGGAGCATTCCTGGAAGCCTGTTTCCCTTCAAGTTAGTGGAAGGCCTAGAAAAGAACATTTTTGGAATTGTAGGTCCAACTAGTCGCATTCCGAAGCATTTCGGAGTTCTGTATCCATTCAGGGAAGCCTCACCTCATGAATTCACGGAAACCAGCTTGAAAGCTCTTACCGGTACAATTTCATTGGAGGACGTTCTGAGAATTCTCGGTCTCACTTGGACACACTCTTTGGCTCTTCGGAAACTATGGGCTGCTATTTGGTTACTTCTAAAACAAAACTTGCGACAGAAATTTCATGATTTTACGAAACAAGTTGCTTGGAGGACATTATGAGAATTCTCGGTTTCACTTGCCACCTTTCGAGGCATTCTGGAAACTTCCCTAGTAGCACACTTGTTGCGCATTCGGTTGAGATAACATAAATATGACTTGCTAAGTCATAAGCAAGTTACTGCAACTAATTATGCTGGTAGTATGCTACTTGGATTGGTTTCCCGAAAATGTTGCCACTATTCGATTGGTTCTGAGAATCGATCATGCGCCTCGTCAAACATCAGGATTTTACGAAACAAGTTCTTTGGAGAGCATTTTGAAGTGACCAATTTTGCATTAGTTCGGAAGTCCTGCTTACGACATGCTTATCGTCATGATTTAAAAAATAGTTCATTGGGAGAAGTTCCGTGAATTCTTGGTGTTTGATGAGAAACTCATCTTGCGATAAGTCAAAGTTCATTTGTGTACTTTTTGATTAAATTCTCGGTGTCCATGGATACATTCGGAGCATTTTGGATACCTGGTTCACCCCAGGAATGAGGCCACTACATCATTGCTTCTGACACCCAGTTTGCGACATTGAAAGTTCATGACTTTTCTGAATAAGTTCTCAGTTGAAAATGCCACATCCCGGGCATTCCGGAAACCTGATTCCCCTCAAAGAAGTGGCTACTAATTATTTATATCTGACACCCTTCTAGTGACATGTCAAAGTTCTTGATTTTAAAACAAGTTTATTTATGCACTTGTTGAGAAAGTGACAAAATTCCGGGGCATTCCGAAAACCTGGTTCCCTCGGCAAAGAAGCCTCCATTTCGTTGGATCAGATGGATCCAACTTGCGGTCTGTAAAATTTTATAAAGCGCGTTAACTGATGGACTTTTCGAGAAAACTATCGGTCCTCACTGGCCACATTTCGTGACCTTTCGGAAACCTAGTTTCATCCCCTATTGACCACAATTTGATGCGTTCTGACACCCAGCATGCGATAGGTCAACGTTCATGATTTTGCTAATGAACAGAGTTCATTAGACGACATCTCGAAAATTTTTAGTCTCTGGCCATATTCAGGGCATTTCAAAAACCTGATTCACCCCACGGAAGTGATCACTATTTGAGTGGTACTAAAATCAATTTGTGATAAGTCATAGTTCATGATTTTACGAAACAAGTTCATTGGTGAACTTTTGAACACTCGGAAATCACCGCACTGCTCTGTGAATAAGGATATGGCTGATTTTACCCTGATTCCCTAATAGTTTTGTGTTTATGATAAATTTCGTTGGTTGGAGTTACTCAAGATCACCAAATTAAGACTAGTCCTTTGTAAAATTTGCTGCAGAATCCTTGGACTTGGATTCGTTCACCGCACAGCTCTGTGAACGAAGATATGAGTCGGTTTACCCCGAATCCCTAATATTGTGTTATTCAGCGTTTGGTTTGTTTGGTGTGACTCAAGAACAACAAAATTAGGCTAGTACTATGTAAAATTGCCTGAAAAATTGATTGGAGTTGGTTTCACTAACCGCACGGCTCTGTGAATGAAGATATGGCTGATTTGACCCTAATTTACATAATATTTTTGTGTAATTCAGGAACCTACTTCAAGCGATTGTCATGGAAATTTTACACTAGACTAGTTTTGGTGCTGTAGAAACACACCGAACAAATAAATTTCTGAATCACTCCAAAATACTTGGGAAATTAGGGTAAAATTAGCCATATCTTCATTCACAGAGGCGTGCGGTGAACGAAACCAACTCAAATCGTTTTTTCAGGCAACTTTACGTAGGACTAGCCTCTCTTTTGTTGATCTTGGAGTCACACCAGAAGCAAAGCAATCCCTGAATAACACAAAAATATTGGGAGAATCGAGGTAAAATCGACCATTTCTTCGTTCACAGAGCTGTGAGGTGAACGAATCCAAGTCCAATCGATTCTACAGGAAATTTTACAAAGGACTAGCCTTAATTTGTTGATCTTGAGTAACTCCGACCAAAGAAATTTATGATAAACACAAAACTATTGAGGGAATCGAGGGTAAAATCAGCCTATATCTACGTTGACATGAGCCGTGCAGTAAATGAAACCAATTTCAATCGATTCCCCAGAAAATTTTACAAAGAATTAACATTACTTTATATGATCTTGAGTCATACTGAGCAAAGAAAAACATGAAAAATTTTAGGGAATCATTAGGGGTAAAATCCAGACATGTCTTCATTCACTAAGCATGTGCGATGAACGAAACCTACTTCAATCGATTTCTCAGAAAATTTTACATAGGACCTAGTCACTATTTGGTTGATCTTGAGTCACAGCTAGCAAACATATTTCTGAACAAAAAGGAAATATTAGGGGAACCAAGTAAAGGATACATTTTCAGAAATCGTTCCACTCCGAGTTGAGATATAGAATTCTTTCGCGTTTCGGGCACTTTTTTCCCACTGTGCATTGTAGCAAGGAATGGGCTCGCCTCTCTGTTAGACTTGATCAAGCTTCCAATACCACTGATTATCCGAATCATGTCATTGTATGAAGGACCAAACACGGGTTGGATCGATAGGCAACATCTCTTATACGTTTCCGCAGGGATATGAAGAATCTCCTTCTAACAACAAGATTGAACAATTAGTCATAAAAGCGACCTTTCTATCATGAGAATGCCCCAATGGACGAGAAGACGAGCCCGCCCTCTATTCACAAACTGTTAGCAATGGGGAGTTAGCATTCGCACTCTCCCGTTCCAGAGTGCTTCAATGTGGTGCCCTGATGGTCCCTCCTATGCCCATGAAATATGTATAGAGTAGTTTAAATATTTATATTAATAAAAAAAAACTACAAGCATTCGTGTCTATTATATATGTTGTTCATTCGGTTGATCCTGAAACGCAAGAAACGTTGTAAGGCGTTTAAGTGTAGAGTTCTGTGATTCCGCACTTAAAGCACGTTTCCGTTCGTTTTCAGCGATAGCAGCAATACACCAAAATCTTGATTTGAGGTATTCTGAAAAAGTTTGTTAAATCTGTTGAAATTTTACAAAACTAACATTTATACGCGCTGCAACTACGAACCTAATGTGAATAGTAAAATTCTCAATGTGACCCTTAGGCACTTGATAATCGAATTCAATAGTTGTAACGGGATTAACTAGAAATCAATCCTTCTCTTATTCGGCATCAACCCGAGAAAAGCTATCATGGCTTTCCGTAAATTAGTGACTGAAAGGACTATACTGCAATTTAGATATTCCTTGTTTTGTGGGTATTACCAATTGCCAGTTCCATAATAATTGAGTTAGGGCATCTCCAACGGTGGTCCCACTTTGAGAAGCAGATTTAGCTTCCCAAAAGTTTTTTTTTGACTTCTAGTTGGTAGATCTTTCATGATTCAAAGCAGAAGAGCAAGTATTCCTCGTTGTCTTCTAACGGTGCGCTACTGGCAGTAAACATTATTTGAACCAACTAATTAATGGAAAAAAGTTAGTGAAAAATCTGCGATTTCTGAAAAAATGACGTCAGAATGACAGGTGTTGGCGGGTTTAACAACAAGAAATACCAACACCGGTGCTAGAAATGCAAAGTTGGTCTATTTTAGCCTGGTTCTATTCAAGTTTTGTGGATGCATTGCAAATAAAGCATTAAGTTGTCCCTAAAAACTGAACCACCGCTGAGGATGCCCTTATGACTTACGTCACATAGCTTCAAAACGAAGCAGTCGTTTTATTTTTATTTCATTTTTTTTGTGAACCCAATTCATATGATTATTCCGATTTTCTTTCCAATTCGACTTGTGGACCATTCCACTGAGCCAATTTCGGCAATGCGCCGAAAAACAATAGGATTCCCATCTCAACCCCATCGCCAGCCAGCCAGCCAGACGCGCGTGTGTTTGTTCAATCAATTTGCGTGACGATCAATTCGATTTAGTCAAATGTGCCTCTTTTTACTTTCTCGACTCGAGGATGTCAAACCAAACAAATCCGACGTTCGCATACATGTGAAAAGCATTTTCTGGTGAAATATTCATGTGACGCGACGAGAGGGGGGATGGGGGGTGGAAATTTGGAGTCAAATATGTGTGCCTTGGGAATAAGTCGATAGGCTTTGAAGAACGAAACGAAACGAAAAAAAAAAACGGGGAACCATACCTCGGTTATTGTTGTACTGTTAAAAGTATAGGCAATAAAATTGAAAATAACACTTGACGTGTTTTTCTTCTTCTTGATTGAGCCGGAAATGTGGTGATGGGGTCGGAGACGAAACAAATCGCTGTCGCGAGACGAAGCGGTGCAGGAATGAGATCTTTTCGATGATTGAAGGATTTCATTCGGTCCGGGGGTTAACAGATTGGAGTATCCTTTTTTTCAGCATTTTCTACACTGAATTTTTTATTAATGGACGAAAATTGTTTAAGCACTCTCCATTATTGAACCAATAGATGGTTCTTTTCTTGCGCTTTAATGTCCTCCATTATATAGGGAAAACCGATGAAATAAGATGCCGGAAGGGGCGAAATCGCGAGACGGCTAAATGGTGGTTATGGCCGACCCTAATATGCGGAAAAAGAAAAACCAATTGTCATCGGATTTCGTGGTCTTCTTTGCGGAATTGGCAGACTCTTATTTTCCGCTCATTATTTCAATCGGAATGTTCGTCCCATTTCAGGATAATTATCGTCTGGTCCCGTCGTCCAGAATAATTGGGGAGAAATCTGATAGCACGGCTTTGCATTGTAAATTGGAAATAATAAGTAGAAAATATGACTTGAGATGTGGGTGAGGTTGTCTAAGAACTAGAAGTTCTTTCTTCGAAATTCTGAATATTGTTGGGTACCAACCTGATGATAAAGTAGCCTGCGGAATAAATCTCAGAATTTGATGTTAATCGCTGTTCCAAAAACCTTACCGTAATTCTTGTCTTACTTGACAAAACGGTTGGTTTTGTTTTTTGTTTCTTTCTTCAGTTTACGAATAATTCGTACTGCATGCTAGAAAAACGAAAATATTTCGTATGTTGGTATACCTGATTCGTTGGTTTTATTTTCGAGTCACGCCGATTTAATCGATGGTAGGCATTTGAAATTCAGATATTCTTGTTTGGGAGGTTAGGTAAGATTAGCAGCATTGTAAAATTAGTGCAGATTTGAAAAATCTAAATAATAAGCAGGAAATATGAGATGTGACTGAAGTTGTCTGAGACTGATAGAAGTCGTCGTTGTTGATGCTATTTCGTATTCACGTGACTTTCAGCGTGAAGCTAGTTCGTCATGTCATAGAAACGACCTGGACCCTTCATATCGATCCCATCAGCACATGGACCGGGACCAACGGCTTTACTTCCATTCCGAAGGATCCTTGAAGTTCTAGTCGCCTAGAAGTCCTTTTAAATAGTCCAAATATTGTTCGGTACTTCAGAATAATCCACAGATATTGATGTTTACCTCGGTTGCATAAATTGTACCTCAATCCTTGTCTTATTTCAAAGGAAGATGAAGAAACACGGCTTTTCTTTTTTATTTCTTAAGTTTACGAATAATTCGTTGTATTGCTGAGAAAGACAACGAAAACATTTCGTATATTGTTATACCTGATTTGTTTCTTTTTTTTTATAGTAACGCTGATGTTATTAGCGGGGTTCAGGGGGCACCCTTCATTGATAAATAACCAAATTGTTATACAAATGTGTTCTAAAGTGTCACTTTTAACAACAAAACTTCGAAAATAAGATACTAACGAAAAAATTAACGGGCGTTCAGATTCTATATATTCATAATCTCACGGTTGTTAGCTCGATTACACATTTTAAGAGGTTTGTTCAATGCTCCACGAGTTTAATATGTACTGTAGAACAACATTCTAGATTGGCTTCAAGTAAGGTTTCGAGTGACGAATGCACAGTTGTCCAGTAAGTTACTTTAGGCAGACATGAGGTTCTCAAAGGAAATTTGCGGTTTTAGAGCTTTGGTTACTTCTGAGAACTTGTTACATTTTCTTTAAAAACACGTGGAAGTTGTCATATTCTGAACAGAGATAGCCATGATTTCTGTGTGTTTTGATTCTATTTGAGCTACTGATGTATGTTTTTATTGAAAACTGTATGTTACAGAACGTAGCTTTGAAAAAGATAGTAAAATATCATCTCTTCCAATTCTCCTTAAACATACTCTAAGGTGTGTTGAATCAAGTCATGATCTGCCATATTTTTTTTCAGAAGCTCCATTTCTGGAGGCTTATAGACTAACGTAAATTTAACTGACAATTTATTATAAAATGACAATAAGAAGAAATACAACTATGGTGTATTCAGCAAAATTGAAGCAAATTTCAATACAAACAACTTTGTAGAACATAGCAAGCTGGTAAACGTTAAAAATGAATGACTATGAGTCGAAAAACGATTATTTACTTAAATTCGCAATTATCGCAGTAGGCTTTGAAGCTAGAAAAAAATATGTTCTACAAAGTTTTTTATAATAACAATTTCTACAACTTTGCTGAACATACCATCTCACGATATTTGTTCATAAAACAGTTGGGGTATACGCCACTCTTGCGTTTAATGCAGGAAAAAAACAATTTTATACAAATTGTAGTAGAACTAGTTTGCAACAAGTTCTCAGAAGTAATCAAAGCTCTAAAACCACAAATTTCCATTGAAAACCTCATGTCCGTCTAAAGTAGCTAACTGGACCACAGTGCATTGGAAGCAGCTTTAATCCAGAACCCATTTCAGGATGTCTGAAGAGTCACGCTCATTTCTAAGTTACATTCACATACAATAAACCCTACATGTAAACATTAACAATATTATTTGGATAAGGTCATTGCAACACACTTCCAGATTTCGAAATGTAAAATTTCCAAACCAGGCTTGTATTTGGTGTTATTTGAAAATAGGATTATTTTCTTACATTTATAATCAGATAGATCTCACCCATGGCCGCCTCCTTAATGACAATATCAATAACTAAGGTAGGGGGCAAGATAGTCTGCAGCGTCATCTTTGTAGGGCAATTTGGAACTAATAGGATAATGTCAAATGACTACATTTTATATTTCAATCCATTTTGCTGAAGACGGCAACTCTCTAAAGCTTCATTTAGCAAAGATAGACTGCAGCGCCATCTCTGCGACAACATCTGAAACTAATCTGATAATGTAAAATTACAAATTTCTGTCTGTCTGAACTTAACAGACTCGAAAACTACTGAACCGATCGGCGTGAAATTTTGTATGCAGGGATTTTTGGGACCAGGAAAGGTTCTTATTATAGTTAAAGACCCCTCCTTCCCCGGAAAGGGGCGCTCCCATACAAATGAAACACTAATTTCTTCATAACTCGAGAACCAATCAAGCAAAAGAAACCAAATTTAGCTTGTGTGAGTTTTTGAAGGCAAGAATGGTTTCCTCCCCGTTCTGAAATGGGGGGCTCCCATACAAATGAAATCCAATATTCTGTATAATTCGAGAACTAATCAAGCAAATGAAACCAAATTTGGCATGCGGAGGTTTTTGAACATAAATGCTATTTCAATGCTGATTTCTGAAGGGGGGGGGGGGGCGTCCATACAAATTAATCACAAATTTATGCATAACTCGAGAGCTAATCCAGCAAATGGAACCAAATTTTGCATATGGAGGTTTTTGAAGGAGAGAAATGTTTCTATAGTGATTTGAGACTCTTCCGCCTTCTGAAGGGGAGGGGGGGGGGCTCTCTCAAACAAATGAAACACAAATTTCTACACAAGTCGAGAACTAATCCAGCAAATGGATCCAAATTTGGCATATTGAGGTTTTTGAAGGCAAAAAATGTTTCTATGGTGATTTATGACTCTTCCGACCTTCTGAAGGGGAGGGGGAGGGGGGCTCTTAAGCAAATGGAACAACATTTTTGCTTAACTCGAGAACTAATTCAAATTTCGCATATGGATTTTTTTGAAGGAGAGACATATTCCTATAGTGGTTCAAGACCCCTCTGCCCTCTGAATGGGGGGGGGAGGAAGGCTCTCATAGAAATGAATCGTAAATTTCTGCATAACTTGAGAACTAATTAAGTAAATGGATCCAAATTTGACAGATGAAGGTTTTTGAAGGAGAGAAATGTTGCTATGATGTTTTGAGACCCCTCCGCCTTCTGAAAGGGGGGTTCCAATACAAATGAAACACAATTTATTGCATAACTCGAGAACTAATCAAGCAAATGGAAACAAATTTGGCATATGGTGGTTTTTCAAGGAGATAAATGTTTCTATGGGGATTTGAGACTCTGGCGCCTTCTGGAGGAGAGGGGGGGCGGGCTCTCTCAAACAAATGAAACACAAATTTCTGCATAACTCGAGAACTAATAAAGCAAATGGAACCAAATCTGGCATGTGGATTAGTTTGAAGGAGAGTGGTTTGAGAGCCCTCTGCCATCTGAAAGGGAAGGCTCCCATATAAATGAATCGCAAATTTCTGCATAACTCGAGAACTACTCAAGTAAATGAAACCACAATTGGCATATGGGGGTTTTTGGACGCAGGTTTTTCATACATATTAAAATGAATTTCTGTCTGACTGTCTGTCTGTCTGACCGATCGGAGTGAATGTATGTATGCAGGGATTTTTGGGGCTGGGGAAGGTTCTTATGATCGTTTGAGACCGCTTCTTCCTTCTGAAAGGGGGAGGCCTCCTATACAAATGGAACACAAATTTCTGCATAACTTGAGAATTAATCAAGCAAATGAAACCAAAATTGGTATGCGGGGTTTTTTGAATGCAAGAAATGTTTCTATGCTGATTTCAAACCCAAATTTCAACCAAACCTAAGAATTATCCAGGCAACTAAGCCACAATTTGTATATTGTCTGGATAAGAAGAATGTACTGATAGAAGTTTGAACCCCTTCTTAGTAAAAAAACTCAATAAAAAAAGCGTCAGTTCTACGTAATGTGCATTCATTTAGTTGCAGGCGTAGCAACGCTCGCACCGGGATCAGCTAGTAAGAAATAAAATCTGAAAGTTCCTCTAGAAAAAAAACCTTTCCTTTGACAGATGGGTCAGACATTACGAAAATGGTTTCGTTTCGGTATTCGGCCAATCAGTCACTGACTTGTCATTTCTTATGTCATCTTGTCGTAATCGTCACTGAAAATAAAATTGAGGTTATATGTTGGGATCAAGCGTTTGTGAATTCGTTCTATTTGCGGAGTTACTTTTGCTGTGTCAATCTGTTCCCTGTGAAAAGTACGAAATATTCGTATATTCTTTTAAAAAAGAGTATAAGAAAAAAAAATCAAACTGTTGCTTTCGATAGGTTTCAAATAATTGTAATAAATTGTTGAGCAGAACCGAGCTAATAAATGACAAAGAATAGCTCGGAAATTTCATGATGTAGAAACAGATTCGTCAATTTAAGTATTTTCGTTAATTTAAGTATTTTCGTCAATTTAAGCAGCCTTTTGCATATGCATACAGAGTTCTTCGGTTAACATTCACTTACTGCTTAATTTTTAAATCATTCCACCCATTCAGAAGTATTTCAAAAGTATTTATCAATGTTTCAGTAAAAGTTAATCAATTTTTCACCAGACTCATCAGATTTCAATTCAACAATGCAATACTATATGGGCAGCCTGCTATTACTGCAGTTAATAGAAAACAAGTTCTTGTACACTTTTAAGCACAAATGCCATCAGCAGCAGGTGTCATTTCAATTTTTTCGATCGAATGAAATAGGTGCAAGTACTGCGGAATTAAGTGCGAATGTTTACTAATATTTCGTACAATTTATGAAACTTTCAACATCGACTATACTACTAGACTTAAACACTTTGACAGTTTGGGCTCATCTCATTCATTTCTCACGCATAGGATTTGTTGTCAGTATTCAAATTTCCTCTTTGTAGTAATCGAAAATAATTTCATCTTATTAAATTCCTCCGCAGAACGATGAGGGCTCGCTGTTTGTCCCATCAATCGACGGGCATTGCAACTCCATTAAGGTTCATCCCTCTCAACATCCACCAGAAATCAAAATTTTCCCCATTTAACAATCAGGCACATAATTCATAAACCATCGTCAGTCATCCTGTTTCACTAACTAAAATTTCCACCGACAAAGTTCGAGAATCAACAAATCACCAAGCGTCCCCATCGCCGTGTTCGTCGCTTTTTGACGCTGTCGTTTTCGCCCAACAAACGGACGACGACGACGACGACGAAGACCACCCATCTCACTTGCCCAACAGTTCAGCAACAGTTAGTGCTGGCTGTCGTTCGCTCTCGGTTCAACAGGTTCGATCCTGGCTTTGCGGCGGAGCTGAGCCGTCTCACCCTCCTGCCTGCGAACGACGACCGAGGGGACCTTCAACAAGTGCAGCCCGCATCAGGGTGCTTGTTGCGTTACCTGTTACACCACGAAGGATGGCGCTTTCGCTGACGTCAGAGTTCGATTCGGAACTTTCGGCACTCGGAAACGCCGCCGAAGGGGAAGGAAGTTATGTACTTTCCACCCCCGAAAGGATTTCCCCAACTAGGTGGGGGAGAAGTTTTCCGCGCCAGTATCAGGACAACAGCAGTCGTCCTGCTCTCGCAAAACCAATACCAACGGAGCTCTCAGGTCGGGAGAGCAGCTTTCTCGGGTCGGGACAAATGCCGTTCCGATGATGATGTAATCGGAGCCAGATGGTTTCCCAACAAGTGTTTGTAAAAAGCTGCAGCGCTGGAGCTTTTTCGCACCGGTCGGCTCGGGTTGGGGAAAGTTTTGCAACAAATGTGCTCCCCTGGTTTTCATTTTTTTTTTTGCTGGGTCGATAAAAAGTGAAGGGGAAAATTGGAAGCTTTCCAAATTGGGGGAGGGATGTCCTTTGGCTGGAGAAGGTCGGCACTCATTTGTGTCTTAACGGGGGATTTTCCAAGAAAGCCTTTCTCTGCGTAATCCATCACGGCCGGAGACATCAATTTTTAATTTGAAATTGCGTTCGGATGGCAAATTGTAATAATTTTTTTATCCCTTTGTTTATTTTCAGGTACGAGCACATAACACCGCGGATTTGACTGCGAAATGATTTTCCGGGGAGGTCATAATGGACTTGAGAGGTAGACAATCTGTGTACGATTAAAAATGAATGACAGAATGCAATAATGAGAATTTTGGCTCTAGAGTATGCCAAAACGCCATAAACTGAATCGATTGAATAAAATACAAAATACGACTATAAAATAGGGAATAATTCAAAGTAACCCTTCAGAAAAAAACCTTAAGAAACTTTGGTAATATCAGTATAAAGATCTGAAGCTTTTTGAGCGCTCTTATAAATAATCTTGAAATGGATTTTTAACTACAAATTATTACTAATCTACGCAGGAATAAATAATGAATTTGAACAGAAGCGTGAATTTTCCCACGTTTATCTTCAAACCAAGCGTCAAAATTGTAATTGTAAGCAATCTTTCATACAACATGCAACATTTTTTGCAATCTTCTATACAACAGACCTGATTCCAGCGAAATGTGGCTTAAACTTATTTGAAAGATCCCACTAATTTATGCAAAATCTAGCATTCCCTTTACGTGCATTAGGTAACGCAGAAAATTTAGTTTTTCTATCTGTGTAGTTTTTTTTTAATATTTAACTTCATGTTCCACCTCTATGAAATCATCAAAACGCGATGAATTATTGAATATTATAATTCTAAAATCTTTTGGGTCTGTAAGAAATACTCCAGGGTCTGTTATTAGAAATATTTTTGGTTTGACGTCAGCATATTTTTCTTGTAATAGGTCTCATTTAATATCGAGTCTCACAGATCAATTGAATTAAAGAATACTGTGGTCACTCCAAAAAAATCTAGGCTAGGCTGCTCCAAAAATTGATGAGAAATAATTAAAAATGAGAAGAAAACTTAATTTTAAAATTAGAAAAAATCTCATTTCTAGTTACAGGGATTCGAGAAATAATTGTGATCAAAGTGAACTGGAACATAGTTTAGGTAATTGGAACGGTCTCACCAAGCTCTGCTCTGCGATAAAACTCAAGTGCTTACAAAAATTTGTTCTCTTCATATATGTTAGGCCAAACATTTACGGAAATCTTTAGAGCAGCGAGCTCGCTGTTTTAATTTATCCTGGGTTCTTAGTTGCATTTGGGACTTATCAATTAAAACCACTCGAAACAATAACAATAATAAAAAAAGAAACAAGCTGAATGTATACTTACATAGTTTGAATCTCCAACCGATGAAAAAAAATCAACAATTCGTTTAAGATTGTAGTCCTTGCTAACCTTCAGTTTATTATTATCATCATCACGCGGTACGAAAAGATAAAGATTTTACTCGAAAAAAATGCCACAGAGAAAAACGATCACCAAAATTTCATTTTTAGTCGGAAATTTTTTAAACTCTTAAGGAATAAATAAACACATATTAGCTATGTTTCTGCAAAGTTAGTTTATTCAACCTCTTCTCCTAGGCAAAATGCCCGTACCTTGGACTTTAAGCTACACATCAAATCCTGTGCAACACTTGCGCCATCTTTCATTCACACTTTCATCCATTCTTACTTCAAATCCTTGTCGTTCCGAACTTCCCTGTTTCCACTCATAATCGCCCAGAATTTTACTATTGGGCGATGTTCTGGGCGAATTATTTGGCACACAAATAACATCGTTGGCTTTGTATCACTGCATCACCGGTTACGGTTACTATATCCGACCAAAACAGAGTGTCACCTTCGTAGGACCGGAGTAAGGACAACAATCTTCTTTATATATATGGTCGTTGATGGTGTCGCCTGCTATGTACGGCTTGCTGAATTTGCCACACCCACAAATCGCCTGCTACACCCCCTCTTTCGGAACTACTGTGGAAAATCTAAGCGGGACTTGCCGACGAAAAACTCCAGGCCGAAGATCGGCTTGGCATCCGCTTTAACGCACATCTCGACGTCCATTACAATGCATTTCGGCTGCTCCAACTATTGCACGCGGTACAGCTTCCTGCCGTGGGATTTGGCCACCGTATTCTGTTTATTGGCTCGGTTAGGTGCCTTCCTTACTTTGAAGAAATGAAGCCCGGTCCACTTCATTGTCTGCTGGACGAACCCGACGTAAGACACGGGACACGGTCGAATTGTTGATTCCCAACTGTTTCGCGATCCTTGATTTCCCTTGATGGGGCTAGCCTTGATTTCCCACGAGGGCGCCCGTAATTTTTTGTCCAAGCACTTCTTGCTTGGAAGCCATCACAATCCACTTGATAGATTGCGACGAAATTTCGCACATGTTAACATTACACTAGTTTTCCATAACATTATATCAATTTTTACTCATCCAATGAAAAGTACGCTAGTGGCACACTTGTTGCAAATTAGTCAAAATAACTGCAATGTGCCTCAATCAAGTCACAATCAAGTTGCTGCATCCAATTATGACAAAGGTGTGTTGCTTGGGTAATACACAAAAGAAAGTATTGCTATCTGTTCGAGTACAATCTTTTCATTTTTCTCGTGATTTCTTGTGATTTTAGATAATTGGAATGGTCTCACCAAGTTTTGCTATTCAATAAAACTCAAATGATGAAATATTTACTGAAATTTCTTGAGCTGCGATTCCGCTTGTTGAATTTATCTTTGATTCTTCGACAGCTTTACATTCAAAATACCTTTTTTATGTATAATGAGCTGAACCAGTTGCGAGCCTTGCTACGCTTGCAGTTAAGCTAGTGAAAATTCAATTGAACTGGTGCTTTTATGTTATGTTTAGGAATACGTTTTGTTAAAACATTATCGTTTGCTAATGTGTGTAAATTCTGCAAAATAAAACGTAGCTGTGATTTTAGTTCAACCCTCGGATCGTTAGTTTCTACCACAGTTCTTCTTTCTGTGTAGAAGCATTTCAAAGACAAAACATTTATCTTCAAACTACGCCGTATCCTGTCAGTTTGAACGTAATTTTCTCTTGCATAACCTTAGATTAACTTCTTCTGCATAATATAGCACTGAGAGTAGCTCAAGCATCCCCCATTCTTGGCTAAGAAGGGGTCCAAACTTCTATCAGAACATGCTGCTAACCCAAGAAATAATCATTTTGGGTTTTAGTTTCCTGGATAACTCTCATGTTTGGAAGAAATTTCTGTTGCATTTGCATAAGAGCCCCTCCCCCCGTACAAAAAATAATCCTGCCTCCGAAATCCCCCACATACCAAATTTGGTTCCATTTGATTGATTAGTTCTAGAGTTATGTAGAAATTTATCATTTATTTCTATGGGAGACCACCCCCCCCCCCTCCCTTTCAGACTGGAAAGGAGTATTGAACCATCATCAGAAACTTCTCCAGCCTCAAAAAATACTGCATGAAAATTTTCAATGCAATAGGGATTCTCATGTTTGGTTGAAATTTCTGTTTCATTAGTATGAGAGGAGGGGCTCTTTAAAAGGGGAGGGCCTCGAACCACCGTAGAAACATTTATTGCTTTCAAAACCTCCACTCGCCAAATTTGGTTCAATTTGCTAGATTAGTTCTTAAGTTATGCTGCAATTTCTGTTTCAATTGTATGAGAGACCCCTTTCTAGAGAGGGGAGGGGTCTCAAACTACCATAGCAACATTTGTTCACTTTTACTTTTTTAAAAACACTCATAAATTTTTTTTTTGTGGCGTATTAGTAGAACGATTGTGATTGGGAAACTAGCAGAGTTTAAAGTTATCACTTCATTTGATCACTTTTAAAAAATTAAAAAATAATACATTGAAACACGCGAGCAAATTCCTTCAAATTCTACTAGAGAAAGCTTATCTTTTGCAAGATAGCTCTGCGACTTACTAGACTTCTTCAAGGTCGAGTGCTCGAGTTGTCTGTTGTCTCCAAGAACTCCCACATGCCAAATTTGATTTCCTTTGTTTGTGTAGTTCTCTAATTATGCAGAAATGTGTGCTTCATTTGTATGGGATTCCCTCCTTCCAGAGATATGAAGGGTCTCAAACCACCATAGAACTATTTCTAGCTCCCAAAACTCTTAGATGCTAAATTTGGTTTCTTTTGATTGACTAATTCTCGAGTTATGAAGAAATTTGTGTTTTATTTTGTGTGAAAGCCACACAGAAAAAAATAATTAATTTTAACAAGCGCGTAAAATTTACCCTCGTGTAATTCCAAACTAAAGGAGCGTAAACAACTATATTGTTTGCAATCTTTCATAAAACAGGCTAGATTTAGGCGTTATGTGGCTTAAATTTACATGAAATATCCCATTATTTTCTGCCAAATCTAGCATTCCCTTTATGTGCATTAGATAACGCAGAAAATTCAGTGTTTCTTTTTATCTGTGCAGCCTTTCCAGACGGGGAAGGAGTCTCGTACCATCATAAGAACCTGCTCCGGCCCCAAAAACCTCTGCATAAAAAATTTCGTAACAGTAGGGATAGTTCTTATGTTTAATTTAAATTTGTGTTTGATTTGTTTGACGCTTTTCTCATACCAGAGAGAGGAGGGGTCTTAAACCACCGTAGAAACGTTTCTTACCTCCAAAATCCCCTCATACCAAATTTGGTTCAATTAGCTTTATTAGTTTTCAAGTTATGCAGAAATTTCTGTTTCATTTGTATGAGAGCCCCCCTTCTAGAGAGAGGAGGAGTCTGGAACCACCATAGATTTATTTCTTGCCTACAGAAAACTTCACATGCCAAATTTTGTGCCATTTGCTTGATTTATTCTCGAGTTATGCAGAAATGTGTTTCATTTGTATAAAGCCCTCCCCCCTTCTTGAGAAGAGAGGGGTCCCGATCCACCATAGAAACATTTCTTGCCCTCAAAATAACCCACATGTCAAATTTGGTTCCATTTGCTTGATTAGTTCTTGAGTTATGTAGAAACTTCTGTTCATTTGTAGAGAGTCTCCTCTTTCATAGAGGCATAGGAGGGGTTCGAACCACCATGAAGCAGCTTGCTTGCTCCAAAATTTTTCAAATGCCAAATTTTGTGTCTTTTGCTTAATTAGTTATCGAGTTATGCAAAAAAAGTGTTTCATTTGTATGGGAGCCTCTCCTTCCAGAGAAGAGGGGGGTCTGTTACTATCATAGGAACCTTTATCGGCTCCAAAATCCCCTCCATATGAAATTTCAGTGGTTTCAAAGGTTCAGACAGACAGACAGAGTCCATTTTTATATATCATCTGAAAATTGGTAACCATCTTAAACCAATAGTATGGATGCCGTAGGGGTCTCGCACAGGTTCTTTATTCCAATTAATGCTTGACAATCACTTAGAACCCATTCAAACCAACAGTAAGGACCTATCGGTATCACTCTCAAAATGTGATGGTGGTTTACTATATTTAGAAATATGAATTGCCGATATATAAGAAAACATATTTAAACCAATAGCATGGATGCTATTGGGTCCCTTCATAAAGCGTGATGGTTTTCTTTGTTAGGGTGAAAGAGTAAATTTGGGCATGTCGCTTGAGGAGCCTATTCGGACCGATTTAAATCAACGGGCTCTCGACGAGTCTAAGGACGCTATTGGCGCAACTCAGGAAGTGTGATGGCGGCTTTTGCATTGAGATAGCGCGGTTTAGCCGATTTTAACAGTTTCTCAAAATTTTACTAGCTAAATTCCATTAAATTACCACTGAAAACAGCTTTTCTACCGACGGATGGGCCTATTTTTTGTCTTCAGACTTCAGACTTCTTCTGTTTCGACAGTGCTCGACTTGAAGAGAATATTCCTGTAGGTCTGGTAACTATATCAGACTAAGTAACTATATCGCGACATGTGTTTGTGTGTGTTGTGAATGTGTAAATGTTACCTATTTTATTTTCCATCTGTTAGATCTTGCATGAGCTTTGAGAATTTAGGATATGGCGATTACTGAACATATGACGCTAGTGCCAAGTTTTGGGTTCCTTTGTTTTTAAAATAACTCAATTGGAGTGTTTCGGTGTCTCCCTAACACGCAAAGGCAACAACAAACAGTAAGGATGTTGTAGGGGTCCCTCACAGGCATTTTTGATTTCAAGTAACGCTTGACTGATCAATTTCAACCCATTCAAACCAACAGTAAGGATGTTGTTGATGCCACTCACAAAAATGTGATGGTGGTTTACTTCATTTAGAGACATGAATCGCCGATATATAAATATATTTAAACCAATGCTGTGGATATGACAGGGCGACTCATAAAAAAGTGTTATAGTGATTTTTGTAAATTGTGTAAATTTGAAATATCTCTTGAAACCTATTTGGACCGATTCAAACGAACATCAAGGACGCTATTGGGGCAACTCACTGAGTGTGATGGTGGATTTACATTGAAAAAAACAAGGTTAACTTAAAATATTGCTTGAGAACCTATTCTAACGCTTTCTAAAAGTATTACCTAACCCAAATTAAACACGAGCAAATTCCGTTAAATTCAACCAAAACAGTTTTTTTTTTTTTTTTCGTCTACAGATGGAGGCATATTTTGTCTTCTATTCAGACTTCTTCGGTTTTTGAGTGCTCGACTTGAAGAGAATATTTCAGTGGGTCTAGAAATTATAACAGATGTGTGTTGTGTGCGGTGTGTGTATTTTTATATTTTGTTTTCCTATAGATCACTGAGTTTGAGGATTTGTCAGATTACTGAACATCATGATTTTAGGAAGCCAATTCTCTGGGTTCGCTGATTTTAAAATATTCAAATGGAGTGGCTCGGTGCCTCCGCATCACTCTCAACACACCTACACAGGTCATGAAGATCTTCGTTTAGTAAAATTACCTCCATCGCGTTGCGATCAAAAATGAGGGTGCTGTTCTTATCAAAGAAGCTCCAAAAAACGCTATAGTAGCTAAAAAAAAAACGTTTGGAAGTGTTTGAAGAAAATGAGTTCTCGAATTTAAGTTAAAAGTTGTCGCTCCCGTGTTTGATGACAACTATTTCATGAACTTGGATTTTAACGCATTATAACGAAATCGCAAATTTTGGGCGCGTTTTTTTAAATTGGTGAACAATCTTACGAAATATTTTAAATGGAACGATCTCACTCAATCATGTCGATTTATTTAAAGAAATGGTATATGAAATTTAGGATGTTTCAAAATTACACATGCGCGAGATTCGATTGCTTGTCGTAATTTCGTACTGTCGATTGGATCATTTTCAAACCGGTGACTGAATTGATGTATTCTCAGGTAAATTACCGAGCACATCCTTCAACAAATCACCATCCGCAGCCCAAACAAACGTCCAAAAAAATCACTGCAGGAAACGACCCCGAAAGTTAGATCGACCACATTTCCTCACGGGACCCGACACGAAAGACCAAAGCAGGCAGAAGGTCCACCGCACAATCAACTTCTCGTCAAGATAGGCAGCCTCCCCACCGATCCGGTACCCACCGTAAATGACACGTAACGAGCGAAATGGCTCTTCTTCCTGGCTTCGGTGCGTTGCTGCGTCGCATAAAGATTGCCCGCGAAATTAAATCCGTCATTTCAGAAACTCTTCCCATTCGGCGGATTCGACTATATGTCGTTGATAGAGAACCAGCCCGGCACAGTGGTGATGGCTTAATGATGCGTGGAATTCGCTGACCCATTTCCTCTCTCGCTTTGTGTGTGTGTGTGTGTGTATTGGATGATCAAGTCACGCACTGTGTCTACCAGTTGGTCTCAGGGAACAGGTCCACCGACACAATGTTTCAAACGGTGTCTGCGATGGTGTTTAGATATTGAACAAAACGTCTCGTTAGCGCAGTTGCCAGAACCAGCGCAGTCTCTTTCAGGACCACAACCCACCAATCTGGTTGCCCTATTTGCTGTAATTTATTCTAACGGTTTGCAGCTAGTGCGTTTCGGTCGTCGACAGTCACATGTCTTGTTTGCGGAATGTAACCGCACACTGTAGCTGGTCGAGGTGGGTGACACGGGTGGATCTATCAATAGGTTGTTGACCACCTACCAGCACCAGAACCAGAAGTCGATCTATGGGGTCCTAATTTGAATTAATGGATTCTAGCGAAGAGAGTCGAACGAACACGCTTCGGCGAGGAGGTGTTCATTTGTCGATCATTGTTCGAATACTGGGTGCTGATTTACTGCCATAAGAGGGGATTGTTTCTCGGTCGGCGGAATTCCCGGGGACTGTAGATAAGATTTGTCGGTCGTTTTTCGAACGGGAACAAGTTTATCATATATGGGTTTTATTTTTCAACGGATTATTTTTTTCCTGAGAGCATTGATTTCAGCGAATTTTGGATTAACATCTTAGAGTTTCAGAACTGAATCCACTGAATAACTGTTTTAGATTTCGTTGAATGCTTATTTGAACGATGAACAGTTAGTTGAATCAATATTCAGTCGAACGAAGACTGCCCCAGAAAGTATGGACGCACCAAATTTTTGGTAAAAATACTAGACATGTGTTAGAAGTTCAATTTTCATCAGATTACAGTATACATTGTAGTAGCAATTCAAGCTAGTGTTCTCAATATTTGCAATTTAGCGATCGTATGCAAGCGAACGTCATAAGATTTAGCACAGACTTCTTAGCGATAAATTTTGACACTTTCTACCAATTTTTTGGTTGAATAGTATCTGCTGTCGAGACATGTTTCCTAAGATGTTCCTTGGTCAATGCCCAAAATCGTGTAACGGCAAGACGCAAGATCTGGCCAGAGGTCAACAGGATCATGGGTAGAAGTCGTTTTCTACTATCCATCGTACAACTCTCGCACTATGGGCCTGATTGATGCTTTTTGTTTCGGACTCCGTTAATATAAATTACCTTGTTTTCTTAATGAAAACCCACCATCACACGTTGCGAGTGGCCCCAATAGCATCCTCACTGTTGGTTGAAATCGATCCAAATCGGAAATCGACACTAATGTTTGAATATTTTACTAGACGTTGCGTGAATTCAGCTTATTCTTTACCAGAAGAAACTCTTTTATCCACAATCTTAGTGGTATTACAAAGCGAGTATTACGTCAACATCCCCTACACTTTTCTGCAAATTTAACTTGCATTCGGGCGTGCCCGGTGCCGCTATCATCTTATTTGGAGAGTATAGTGTTACACATTGAAAATGTAGGTTGGTTTCAAGCATCATCTGTAGTTTGTTTGTGTAAAGGGTGATACGGTCAAAATTTGGTCAAAGGAAAACGCGTGTAAATCGGTGAAATCGTTTATTTAAAAAATCAAATTAAATTTCTTTTTCAAGTTCAATTAGTATAAAATTCAGGAAAAATATACAGTTAGGCTTCCGCTTTTCCAAATCCGAATTGCCGGGGCCTTACGCTTGACCCCTGCCATCAGATTTTGTACAGCCACCTTGTCCACCTTCTTCGCCGCAGAAAGCCAGTTTGCCTTGAACTGCTGCTTGTCCTTAGCAGTTTTTTGGTCTTCTTTAGGTTCCGCTTGACAATAGCCCAGTATTTCTCAATTGGGCGGAGCTCTGGCGTGTTGGGAGGGTTCTTGTCCTTGGGAACCACCTGCACGTTGTTGGCGGCGTACCACTCCATGACCTTTTTACCGTAATGGCAAGATGCCAAAATCCGGCCAAAACGGTACGGAACAACCGTGTTTCTTCAGGAAAGGCAGCAGACGTTTATTCAAACACTCTTTCACGTAAATTTCTTGGTTGACAGTCCCGGAAGCTATGAAAATGCTGCTTTTCAAGCCACAGGTACAGATGGCTTGCCAAACCAGATATTTCTTTGCGAACTTTGACAGTTTCGTGTGCTTGAAAATATCTGCTACCTTTCCCCTTCCTTTTTGCCGTATAAAACTCCTGTCCCGGAAGCTGCTTGTAGTCGGCTTTGACGTAGGTTTCGTCGTCCATTACCACGCAGTCAAACTTCGTCAGCATCGTCGTGTACAGCCTCCGGGATCGCGCTTTGGCCGTCGTATTTTGTTTATCATCGCGATTTGGAGTCACTACCTTCTTGTAAGTCGATGAGTCCGGCTCGTTTTTTGGCTCGATGCACGGTTGTAGACGATACACCCAGCTTATTTGCGGCATCTCGGAGAATAGGTTAGGGTTTCGCTTGAAACTACCGGCAACTCTCTTTGTCGTCTCAGCGGCTTCCAGTTTTCGATTTCCCCCGATCCAGACTTCCTGGCTGTCGACAAACGTTCCCCAAACACTTTAATTACATTTGTAACGGTTGATTTGGCAACTTTTAGCGATTTTGCCAACTTTGCGTGCGAGTAGCTCGGATTTTCGCGATGCGCGAGCAAAATTTGGATACGCTGCTCTTCTTGCTTGGACGGCATTTTGACAACTGAAGAGTGAATTCCAAAATCAAAATAGGAGCAACATTCTACACACACACACCTTCAAAATGAGGGGTGTTCAGGTTTTTTAAATGCAAAATTGAAAGAAATACGTCAAGTTGATATTGACCAAATTTTGACCGTATCGCCCTTTAATTAAAACTGCTCTGGACATAGGGGAGTAGCAATCTCGGGCGGTAAACCATGCTTATGCTGATGCTCAACATTTAATTTAACAGGCAATTAGTCGAATTTATATTTAGTCATATGGATGTTTTACCGACTGGTTATATGAATATTCATCAAAATTGGCAATTGAATTAACATTTGGAACAGTCGAATGGAGATTTTATAGACATTAAAACGTTGTCAAGATTGTTCGTTAACATCGTCAAGTAGTTGTATCCCTTTTAAGATTCTCTTAAATCACTTCTAGAAAATTCTAAAACAGCTGGAAGAAGTTTCCATAAATATTTCAGGAAATTTTCTAAACTTTCCCAAAAAAAATCCTAAACCATTCCAAAAAGTTTGCTTAACAATCTCGATGACGTCTCCTAAATTCGCGCAAGAGGTTTCCTTTACTTTTTTAGGAAATCTCTTGAATTTCGTCACGATGTTTTTTAAACTACTCCATAAATTGAAAAACTTAGAAAATTTAAACTCACATTTCAAATGTTAATTTAAAAAAAATGTAAAATAAAATTGAAACACTTGTTTAAACTAGTGTTTTTTAACGCGAACAAATTCCTTTAAATTCCATTAGAAAACTAATCCGTTGACAGAGAAGCCCATTTCTGTTACTTAATAACTTCTTCAGTGTGGAGTGATTGATTAAAAAAAATAAAAATTAGGTACTCCAGAAAGTTTGTGTAATGTCATCATAATTTTCGTGTTTTTTTCAAAGAAACGTCCCAAATTTATAAAAGTAATTTACTTGATATTGTAGATAAGTTTCACGGATTTCTCTATGAAGTTTTTAACCTTCTGCTAGAAGTTTCTTAAATTTGTCCAAAAAGTTTTTTGAAATTCTTATAAAAATTCCCAAACTTCTCACACAAAATTAACAAATTTCTTCAAAAAATTTCTCAAGAAAAAATGGCTGAACTTGCAGAAAATTTAAAACATCTTGGGATAATCCTTGGAGAATTTCACACAACTTCTTGAAAAAGCTTAGAGTACTTCTCCAAAAAAAATTTGCTCAATTTTCCAACAAGCTTCCTGAACTTATCCAAGAAGTATCCTCAAAACTCTCTTATAAGTTTCCTTTGCTTCTCTTGTTACTGGCTTTGACGCTCTTTTCAACGATCTTCGCCTACGATGCCTACCATGCTAGAAGGCCTTCCACAGCCTTTTGTTTGCCGCGACTAATACATGAATTTGTATATTCTGGAGGCGAGAAAATGTCCAACTCGAAAAATTTCCCGAACTGACCGGGAATTGAACCCACCGTCTCCGGCTCGGTAAACTGTGCTCTTAACAACCTTCCGAACTATCTGAGGTACCTTAACTTCTTCAAAAAGTTTCCTCCAGAAAAATCCAAGAAGATTAACGAACTTCTTCAAGAAGCTTCCTGAACTTCTCCAAGATATTTCCTAACCTTCAGGAGTGTCTATTACTGGCTTTCATTACTATTTTTATTATGCCAACACCAATGGATGAATATGTATATTTTGTGGCAAGCAAAATGGTACACTTTGTCCAGAAAAGTTGATAAAATTTCCAACTCCAACAAATCCCTCAACCAAATCTCCGGCTTGATTAACCCGTGTTCAGGCCGATTGAGCTATCTGAGCCCTTTTATTTCCCTCTATCTCCAAGATTTTTCTTCAACTTTTTCAAGAAGTTTGTTGGATTTCTTCACGAAATTTACTTTTTTGAGAAGTCAATGTCTTTATGAAGTTTTTCTTAATTTCTATTGAAAATTTCCTGAACTACTTCATGAAATTTACATACCTTCTCCAAAAAAGTTCCTAAACTTTCTTCAGAAGCTTTCAATTTCTCCCAAGAAATTTTCGATCACCTAGAGATTTCCAAAGTTTCTCCAAGAATTTTCCCAATTTCTTCCGAACCTCTCAAGTTGTCTTATGAACTCTCCCAATACGTTTCCTAATTTCCTCTTCTCAGCTTTGTTTTAACATTACTGAACTTTTTCATAAGATTCACAACCATCTCTTGATCTGTTGAACTTCTGCAAGAAGTTTGATGAACTCTTCCAAGAATTTTCCGGAAGTTTACCAAGAAGATTCCAATGTTACCTTAATAATGTTTCCAATACCCAAAAACAAATTCTGTGCTTCTCTAGATCTTTTATAAACTCCACCAACAAGTTTTCTGAATTTCTCCAGAAAATTTCATATATTTTTAAATTTCACTTCTCTAAGTAGCTTTTGAAAACTCTTCAATACTTTTACTGAACTATGTTTAAAAAGATTCCTGAGCTTCCCCAAGATAATTCTTAAATTTTTGCAAGGAGTTTCATAAATTTCTTCCGAAATATTTCCTGGACTTCTTCAAAAAGGTTTAATAAATTTACCCAAGCACTTTTCTAAACATTACACATAAAGTTTTCCAAACTTCTTGCAGAAGTTCCCCAAACCGGTTTTCGAAATTCCCTTAAATTCTTTAAACAGTTTTTAAAGTTTTTTTAAGAAGTTTCGTAAACTCCTTCAAGAACAATGCTAAATATATTATAGAATTTCCTCCAGCTCCTCCAAAAGTTTTTCTCAACTACTTTCAGAATTTAAAAAAAATATCTTCCTGTGGAAGTTTCCTAGACCTAGTCAGAAAATTTTCAAAACATCTCCACGATGCCTTCTGGAATTTCACAAGAACTTTCCATACTTCCTCCAATAACTTTATTAAACTTTCTCCAGAAGCTTCCGAAACTCTTTCAAGAATTTTTCGAAACTTCACCGAGAAGTTTCCAAGCTTCTTAAAAAATCTACTGTACTTTTCAAGATGTTTCTAAACACCATCAATATGTTTCCTGAGTTTGTCTAGGAAGTTTTATAAATTTTCAGAGCTTCTTAAAAAAAGATGTTTTAATTTTACTGAACTTCTCCAATAATATTCCATAATTTATACAAAAAGTTTCGTTACTGTTAAAACTTAAACTTTAGCTGCTTATAATTCAATGCATTTATCCATGATATCTTCTCTGCTGCTCCAACTGAGCTTTCTGAGGCTCCTTTACTTCTCCAAGAAGTTTCTTATATTCAATCAAGACGTTTTCAAAGCTTCTCCAAGATTTTTTTAAATTCCTACAGAGGTTTACTGATCTTTTCGAGATGTTTCGGAACTCCACCATCAATTTCTCGAACTTCTTCAAGAACTTTTAATTAATTTTAATAATTTATAATAAATTTAATTTTAAACTTCTTTAGACGGCTGTTCATAAACCACGTAGCCTTTTCTAGCGGGAGCGGGGGTTGACCAAAGTCTACGGTCCCAACAAACATTTGAAAATTCGTTTGGATAAAAGTCTCAGGGGGTTTTCTCAAATAACTCAATTCTTTTTTAAACTTATTCTTCACTTTTAAAGAATTCTTGATATTTTAAAAATATCTTCAAACAAGTACTTAAATTTTCAAAGAAGGCTCCCAAATGTTTCGGAGAAGTTTTCTGAAATTATTCATTAACTTTTTTTTTAACTTATTGCTCTTGTTCTCCATTTTTAAAGACTTCTTCTTGGCCATGATATTGTCAAAATATCTCCAAAGAGTGCTTAATTTTTCAAAGAAGTTGTTTCCTTTACTTCTCCAAGGAGTATCCTAAACTTTACCTTACAAGTTATTTAAAATTTGTCAACTAAAAATTACCTGATCTGCTTCATGAACTCTCCCAAACTCCTCCAAGAAGTTCCCTTATCTTCAATATGATGTTTCAGAAACTACTCCATAAAGTTGCTTGTACTTTTCCAATGTGTTTATTGAACAGTCTCGCAGTACACTCGCAAGTATTCTGCTTGACTATTTCAAGCACTTCAAACTTATCTAAGAAATTTTTCAAACTTTCTTAAAAAAAATTTAACTTCTAAAAGTACTTCTCTTTGTTTTATGAAAAACGTTTAAAACAGTGAAGAAGTCTGTAAAGTCGCAGATGAAATAAGCCTATCTGTTTAAATTTTACCAAGCAGTTTTGAAACTTGGTCGAGAAGATTTCTAAACTTCCCTAAGAGTCTTTCTGAAATTCTCCAATCAAGCTCCCTAATATTTCCAAGTTGTTTTCTCATATATTTGTTTAAACGTATTCTCCTCTTTTAAGGACATCTTCCTGATCGTGATGTTTTAAAAATATCTCCATAATGGGTACTTCCATTTCTAAAGAAGTTTCCTAAACTTCTCCCAGTCATTTCCTTTACTTCATCAATGAGTATCCTAAACTATACTATAGAAATTATTCAAACTTACTCAAAAAGTACCCAACTGCCTCATGAACTCTCTCAAACTCCGCCAAGAAACTTCCTTGAACTCTCTATGGTGTTTCAGAAACTACTCCATAAAGTTTCATGTACTTTTTCAAAGTGTGTTTTGAACCATCTCGCAATGCTCTCGCAAGTATTCTGCTTGGCTATCTCAAACACTTCATGAAGTATTTAAATTTTTCAAGCTTCTTAAAAAAATATCTTAACTTCTCCAAGAACTTCTCACATGTTAAAAACAGAGTACTCAGCACTGAAGAACTCTGTAAAGTCGCAGATGAAATAGGCCTATCTGTCTTATTTTTTCCAAGCAGTTTTTCAAACTTCTTCTAGTAGATTTCTAAACTTCTTTAAGAGACGTTCTGAAATTCTTCAAGCAAGGTCCTGCATATTTCCGAGAAGTTTCCTCAAATAATTCAATTCTTTTTTAAACTTATTCTCCTCTTTTAACGACTTCGTAATATTTTCAAAATATCTCCAAAAGGGGTACTTAAATTTTCAAAGAAGTTTCTTAAACTTCTCCCAGCCATTGTCTTTACTTCTTCAAGGAGTATCCTTAACTTTATCTTATAATTTATGCAAATTTACTCAAGAAGTACCCTATTTTTCTACTAAAAATATCCTGAACTGTCTCATGAACTCTCTCGAACTTCTCCAAGAAGTTTCCTTAAATTCTTTATGATATTTCAGAAACTACTTCATAAGGTTTCTTGTACTTTTCCAAAGTGGTTTTTGAACTTTTTTTCAACGCACTCGCAAGTTTTCTGCTTGGCTATCTCAAGCAATTCATCAAGTGCTTCATACTTATTTAAGAAAATTTTCAAACTTCTTTAAAAGGTATCTTCACTTCTCCAAGAACTTCTCTCTGTTTTTTTTTAAAACACGTTAAAAACAGTCCAGAAGTCTGTCACCATGCACAGTGTTCTTCAGTGTTAGTCGCAGATGAAATAGGCCTATCTGTCAAAGGATTAGTTATTTACTAGTGTAATTAAACGGAATTGGCTGTGTGATCAACTGTTAATTTTGTTATTATTTTGTTTTCTTTTGACTAGTTTTTCAAATTTCTTCAAAAATGTTATTGAATTTCTCCAGGAAGATTCCTTAGCTTCTCCAAGATAATTCTTAAAGTTCTCCAAAAAGTTAATTTTCCTTGTTTTCCTATTCTCCAAGATGTTTCCTTTATTTTTTCCAGAGATTTCTTAAATTTTCCAAAGAAATATCTCAAATAATTACACACATTTTTTCGTTTAGAAAGTTTAGAAAATTTCTTCATCCAAGGCTTAGATAATTTCTTTCAGATGGTGAACCCCTGTGCACTGCACGACCGATACCTACAAAAAATTTTTTGCAAATTTTTCTCCCAAAATAGGGGTTTAGACGATTTTTTCCATGAGTCAACTACATTTTTGATTTTCATTTGTAGAGATTCACAGATGTATCTCGAAATCATGACAAAATATTTAGGAATGTGGGGTCGTAAGACCAATTTAAAATCCTCTTAAGAAGCAAAAAAAAAAAAAAATTAGGTCAGATAATTTTTGCAACTCGATTAATGATAATTTGTTTTTGCTTTTTAGATTTCTTCCAATAACATTGTACAAGTAAGTTCAGAATTAAAAATTCAAAAGAATATTTTAAAGTTTTGAACTAGTTTTTTTCCCTATTTATCTCTTTCACCCCACATTCCACAGTATATATTAAGGAATGCCTTACTCTCTATCTTTCCACTTATCACTGCTAGAAAAACTTTTGCCATCTTCAATGCATGCTAGTTTTCTCCTATTTCAACCGCACAAAATCTCCTAAATTCGACAGACGAAGGGAGTTGAATTGTTTATTTCTTCTAACCTTCTGAGATTGTGTACTTTCTCAAACTACATTTCAACCTTGTTATTTCAACTACTGAACTAAACCGCTGAAATCGCCCCTCGATCGGGCAATCGAACACACTTCAAACGCTCGTCTCTCATTGCTGCATCGTATTTTCCAATCTTCAAGAAACAAAACGAATTAAAAGCCATCGCCATCATCATCATCATCGCCGCAATCGGCGTCGTTCGTCGCTGCTCACCGCCACCCTCCCGACGAACGATCGGTCTCAGTCCGACGATCGACGAACGCAAAAAAAAAAGAACCGAAGAAAGAAAGAACAAAACGCACTCACGCGAGAAGCGTGAGTTTCGAACCCAATGCTGTTTGGGAGGAAAATTCTACGCCCCGTTCAATGAATTCTTTCCTACGATGGTGATGGTGTAAATGACTTTCATTTCCGCTTTGTACTTCGTTCGTTCGTCTGACTTGATGACGACGATATTTTCGCACCTGTGAAGCTGCTGCTGAGGTGAGGATCGTTTGCGGGTGCTCTCGGAGCTCGCGAGCACCCGATTCAGGGGAGAATGAGTTCGTTGATTGATAGCCTGGAGAAGAAGAAGGTGAATGGGCGCGTGAGCGCACGCGCCACGTTTGTTGGCTTGTGTGTGAGTCGAACGAGGCAGAGAGGAGAACTCACGCTTCGGCGCACTTGTTCCACACCGCCGCCGTGGGGTAATCGTCGATTCGCTTTCGTTCTCGCTCTTTCGCGCTCGCCGCGCACACCGACAGGTTGGTCGATGCTGCTGTTGTAATATGCAGCATCGACCAACCTGTCATTATTGCAACGGCGAAACAGCAATCGACGATTACAACGCTGTCAAACAAGTGCGCCGGCGGATTCTCCTCTCTTTGCCTCGTTCGACTCTGCAAGCCGCGTGCTCGCGCCATTCACCTTCTTCTCGGGCTATCGGCGAACTCGTCTCCCCGAATCGGTGCTCGCTGACTAATGCCACCAGATCTGCCTCGGCAGCGAACAACGCTCTTCGTCATCGAAGTCGAAGCCTGGCGAAGTCATTATCACCATCGGCGAAGAATTCGACGGGGTGTGAATTTTCCTCACAAACGGCATTGAGTTCAGCTCACGCTTCGCTGAGCATTTTATTTCTTCGTTCTTTTTGCGTTCGTCGTCATTCGGCGGGAGAAGATGGCGGCATGGCTGGCTGTTGCCGATGCGGCAGCGACCAACTGGAACCGTTTTATTTCTTGAAGATGAAAAATACGTGCGCTTTAGTGTGTTAAAAAAAAAATTTCGCTGCCTTCGTAATTGAAAACAACAGGTGAAATGTAGTTTGAAAATACACCTCAGAGATAGAAGAAATAAAACAATTCAGCTCCCTTCATCCTGTCGAAGCCTAGAGATTTTTGTCCTTGAATTAGCTAAGGAGGAAAACTAGCATGCATTGAAAGATAATGTAAAAGTTCCTACATATTGATAAGAAATTAGATGAAGTAAGACATTCCATAATATATATGGAATGTAAGTGAAGAGATGACAGAAGCGGATTCAAAACTTAAAAATATTCTTTAGTACAATTCTAGACTACTTATACAATGACATCAAAGCAAACAAATTATCATTAATCGAGTTGCAAAAATTATCTGACCTAATTTTATTTTTTGCTTCTTAAGAGGATTTTTAAATTGGTCTTACGACCCCATATCTCGGAAGATCATCATGATTTCGAGATACATCTGTGAGTCTCTACAAATGAGAATCAAGATGTGGTTGACTCCATGGAATAAAATCGTCTAAAACTTTATTCTGGAGGAAAAATTTGCAAAGGGTTCTTGTGGGTATTCGATCGTGCAGTGCACCAGGGGTTCACCATCTGAAAGAAATTATCTAGGCCTCGGATGAAGAAATTTTCTAAACTTTCTAGGCGAAAAATTGTGTGTGATTATTTGCAGTTATTTCTTTTGGAAAATTTGAAATGCAGGAAAGATAAAGGAAACATCTTGGAGAAATTAGGAAAACAAGGAAAATTAACTTTTTGAGAACTTAAGAACTGTCTTGGAGAAGCTAAGGAATCTTCCTGGAGAAATTAACAACATTTTAAGAAATTTGAAAACCAATGGGTGCTAAAGCAAAATAGTACTGCAGTGGCATAGCTGACTCACGCAGCCAATTCCGTTTAATTACACTGGTAAATAACTGAAATCCTTTGACAGATAGGGCCTATCTTCCATCTGCGACTAACGCTGAAGAGCATCTGTGCATGTGACACCGAACTTCTGGACTGTTTTTAACGTGGTTTTAAAAAAGTAGCAGAGGAGTTCTTGGAGAAGTGAAGATACCTTTTTAAAGCAAGTTTGAAAATTTTCTTACTTACGTATGAAGCGCTCGATGAATTGCCCGAGATAGCCAAGCAGAAAACTTGCGTGCGAATGATCAGAGTTCAAAGGCCACTTTGGAAAAGCATGAAGATGCCTTGTAAGTAGTTTCTGAAATATCATAAAGAATTTAAGAAACTTCTTGAGAAGTTCGAGAGAGTTCATGAACAGTTCAGGACATTTTTGTAGAGAAAATGGGGTACTTCTTGATAGTAAATTTGCATAAATTATAGAGACAAGTTAAGGATACCTCCTTGGAAGAAGCTAACGTGTAATGGCTGGGAGAAGTCTAATGTAACTTTGGTAAATTTGCTACCACTTTTGGAGATATTTTGAAAGTATTACGAAGTCGTTAAAAAGAGGAGAACAAGTTTAAAAAAGAAGTGAATTATTTGAGGGAATCCTTCTCGTGATATGCAGGACCTTGCTTGATGAATTCCAGAGCGCCTCTTGATGTAAGTTTAGAAATCTACTAGAAGAAGTTTGAAAAACTGCTTGGAAAAGTAAGACTGATAGGTCGGCTCTATCTGCGACTTCAGTACAGTGAGTTCTTCAGTGCTGAGTGCCTCTGTTGCAACATGTGATGAAGTTCTTCGGTGAAGGAAAGATATTTTTGGAGAAGCCCGAAAAATTTACGTACTTCATGTGAGTGTTTGAGATAGCCATGCAGAATACTTGCAGTGAGAGCATTGCGAGATGGATTCAAGTACACTTTGATCGTGCATGAAGCTATGGAGTAGTTTCTAGAGCACTACAGAGAGTCTCAGGAAGTTTCTGGTGAGCTGAGGAGAGAGTTCATGAGGCAGTTGGGCATCTTTTGAGTGAAGTTTGAATGCACTTCTATAGTATAGTTTAGGATGCCTCGTTGATGACGTAGAAGGAGACGACTGGGAGAAGTTTGGGAAATCTCTTTAGAAATGGAAGTACCCATTATGGAGATATTTTAAGACATCACCGATCAGGAAGATGTCCTGTCAAAGAGGAGAATACGTTTGAAACAATTATAAGGAGAAAACAACCCCGGAAATGACCAGGAGCTTGATTGGAGAATTCTCAGAAAGACTCTTGGGAAGTTTAGAGATCTTCTAGACCAAGTTTCAAAACTGCTTGGTAGGCCCCAGGCAGATAGGCTTATTGCACCTGCGACTTCATAGCACCTCAATGCACTGTTGCAAACGTTTTTCATAGAACAAAGAGAAGTACTTTTCAGAAGTTAAATTTTTTAAAGAAAGTTTGAAGAATTTCCTAGATAAAGTTTGAAGTTGCTTTGAAATCAGGCAAGTCAGCCTACTTGCGAGTGTACTGCGAGACTGTTCAATGAAGCATGCACTTGGAGAAGTGTGGCTAACTTTATGGAGTAGTTTGCAAAACATCATGTGAAGATAGGGAACTTCTTGGAAGGAGTCTGGAGAGTTCATGGAAGCAGATCAGGTAATTTCTAGTTGACAAATTTTGGAAATGGCAACTTGTAAGGCAAAGTTTAGGACATACTCCTTGGAGAAGTGAAAGGAAACAACTTTGAAAAATCAAGCTCTTGGAGATATTTTGACAATATCATGGCCAAGAAGAAGTCTTGCAAAATGGAGCACAGACAATAAGTTAAAAAGGGAGTTAATGAATGAACCTCAGAAAACTTCTCCGAAAACATTTGGGAGCCTTAGCTGGGAAGATTGATGCTGGTTTGAAGATATTTTAAAGTATCAAGAATTCTCTAAAGTGAAGAATAAGTTTAAAAAAGAATTGAGTTATTTGAGAAGGCCTCTGAGACTTTTATCCAGGCGAGATCCTCAGATGTTTGTTGGGACCGTAGACTTGGTCAGCCCCATCACATGCTAGAAAAGGCCACGTGAGCTTTATGAGCAGCCGTGTCTAAGAGGAGTTTAAAATTAAATTTATTATAAATTATTAAAATTAATTAAAAGAAGTTCTTGAAGAAGTTCGAGAAATTGATGGTGGAGTTCCGAAACATCTCGGAAAAGATCAGCAAACCTCTGTAGGAATCTCTAAAAAAATCTTGGAGAAGCTTTGAAAACGTCTTTGATTGAATATAAGAAGCCTCTTGGAGAAGTGAAGGAGCCTCAGAAAGCTCGGATGGAGTGCAGCAGAGAGAAGATATCATGGATAAATGCATTGAATTATAAGCAGCCAAAGTTTAAGTTTTAACAGTAACGAAACTTTTTTGTATAGAGTATGGAATATTATTGAGAAGTTCAGTAAAAGTTAAAACATCTTGTGCTTTTCAGAAGCTCTGTAGGTCTATAAAACTTCCTGAGACAACCTCGGAAACATATTGATGGCGTTTAGGAAACATCTTGAAAAGTACAGTAGATTTTAATAGTTTGAAAACTTCTCGGTGAGAGCTCGAAAATTCTTGAAAGAGCTGAAACTTCTGGAGAAAGTTTGCTAAAGTTATTGGAGGAAGTATGGAAAGTTCTTGTGAAATTCCAGAAGGCATCGTGGAGATGTTTCGAAAATTTTCTGACTAGGGTTCAGGAAACTTCCGCAGGAAGATATTTTTTAAATTCTGAAAGTAGTTGAGAAAACTTCTTTGGAGAAGCTGGAGGAAATTCACAGCCATATTTAGCATTGTTCTTGAAGGAGGTTACGAAACTTCTTTAAAAAAAAAAACTTTGAAACTGTTTAGAGAATTTGTAGACTCGAAAACTCGGTTTGTGAACTTGCATGCAAGTTGGAAAACTTTGGTGTAATGTTTAGAAAGTGCTTAGTAAATTGTCGTACTTTGAAGTTGTCTTCGGAAAGTAATTATGAAACTCCTTTGCAGACATTTAAGAGCCAACTGAAACTCAGGAGATCTTTAAACATGGATTCAGTAAAGTATTGAAGGATAAAGCAGAAAGTGGAAGGGCAAAATATGAATTTTCTGGAAATTCAGAGAAACTAGTGGGATTTATAAAGATCTGGAAATACAGACTGATTTTGGGTAAGAGCAGTAACTTCCGGAAAATTGGAAGGATTCATCAGGCTTCTTTGAAGTTCAGCAGATCAGAGATGGTGTGAAGTCTTATGAAAAGTTCAGTAATCAATAGAAGACAAAATGAAGAGGAATGAAACGTGACAGGAGAGTTCGAAGACAACTTGAAGGTTCGGAAAGAGAGTGAAATTCTTGGAGAACTTTAAATCTCTAGGCGTGAAATTTCTTGGGAGAAGGTGAGAAACTCTGAAGAGTTGGTACCCGGAAGGCAATGTATGAAATTTCATGAAATTTTCAATGAAGAGCTTCGTAAAAGCATTGACTTCTCAAAAAATATTTTCGTAATCAGCAAACTTCTTGAAGAGATGAAGAAAATCTTGAATAGAGAATAAAGAGGCTCGATGTAATCGGCTGAAACAGGTAATCAAGCCATTGACTTTCTGGACAAGTCTTGTATTTGCTTGCCACAAAACCATTCATCCATTGGTATTGGCATAATAAAAATAGTAATGAAAGCCAGTAATAGACACTCCTGAAGGGTTAGAGCTATCTTGGAGAGTTCAGGAAGCTTCTTGAAGAGTTCGTTAATGCTCTTGGATTTTTTTCTGGAGAAGCTTTGAAAGTTAAGGTACCTCGGAAGGCACAGGCCGGGAACGATGATTCAATTCGGTAATTCAGGAAATTCCTACTCGCTCCAGAAGTGGAGATTCATGTATTAGTCGCGGCAAACAAAGGCTGTGGAAGACCTTCTGGCATAGTAGGCTGCATCGTGTGATCTCGTGCAGAAAGAGCGTCGTGTGCTCAGGAAACAGAAGAAGGAGTTTTGACGATAACTGGATAGGATGGAAGCTTGTTGGAAATTAGTGACCTTTTTTGGAGAGATATAAACTTTTCAGAGAGTTATTAATGTCAAGTCAATCACAGGGTGTTATAAATTTTCAGTTCAGCCATTTTCTTGAAATTTTTGAGAGAATTTGCCAATTTTTGTGTGAAGTTAAATTTTATAAGAATGAGAACTTTTTGGACAAATTTAAGAACTCTGGCAGAAGGTTAAAACTTCATGGAGAAATCCGTGGAGACACCCATCACCACAGTATCAAGTGGAATTAAGCAAATTTGGGACGTTTCTTTGAAGAACACATTATGATGACATTGCACAGAGCTTTATTTTTAATCAATCACTCCACACTGAAGAGTTATTGAAACAACAGAGTACCTCTGTCAGCTTGATTAATTTTCAATGGTAGAACCTTCTTCGGATAAACTTGCTAGTTTAAACAGAGTGTTTCAATTTATTTTGCATTTTAAATTAACATTTGAAGATATGATTCATTTCCAGTTTTCAATTTATAGATGAATTTAAAACATCGTGACGAAATTCAGAGATTTCACAAAAGTAAGAGCATACACTTTGGAGACGTCATCGGGTAATAAGTTTAGAGATTTGGGAGAGAGACTAGGCGGATTGGGAAACTTCTTCCAACTGTTCAAATTTTCTGAAGTGATTTAAGAGAATCTTGAAAGTACAACTACTTGACGTGGTAACGATATCTTGACAACGCAATGTCTATAAAGGTACAAATGTTATTTCAATTGTAACACAATGAATATTCTATAACCAGTCGGTAAAGGCATCCACCTGTTAAATATAAATTCGACTTCTGTTAAATTAGATGTTGAGCATCAGCATGGTTACCGCCCGGGTACTGCTATTAAGGCGGCCGAGTCAAAATTTGGTCTTCTCCTTGACGTATTCATTTAAGAGCCTGAACCCCTTCATTTGAAGATATGTGTAAGTGTAATACGTATTTTGGGAATTCACTCTTCGGTGTCAAAACCATCTGTGAAAACTGGCGTATCCAAATTTTGCTCGCGCGTATAAAATCAGGCTACTCACGCAAGTTAACGAATCGCTAAGTACCTAATTAAGTGTTTTGAGACGTTTAAATCGACAATCGATGTTCGGAAATCGAGGCACTGAACGACTGAAGTTGCCCGTGTTTAGTAGAGACTAACCTATCTCTCAGTTCTCTCAGCTGGTGTATCGTCTTACTGACCGTGCCATCGAGCAAAACAGTAATACAAGTGTAGTGACTCCAGATCGCATTGATGGAAACCGACGGCAAAGCGCGTCCCGGAGGCTGTACCTGACGATTTGTGAGTTTGACTGCGTGTGGCGGACATTGAGCCGATCAAGGCGACTACAAACTGAGTTGTGAGAGGGGAAGGTAATAGTGGCGCAAGCGCACGAAACTGTCAAGTTCATAAGTATGTCTGGTTTGCTGAAACCATCTGTACTGTGGCTTAGCGGCGATTTTGTAGCTTCCGGGATGACAAGAGGTACGTGAAAAGTGTTTGAATAGGCGTCTGCCACTACGCTCTGAAGAACGCATTTGTTCCATTCCTGTGATTTATCTTGTGCAGTAAAGGAATAAATGGAAGTGTACGCCGCCAACAACGCAATGATTCCAAGGACAGAGTACCCAACGCAATTGAAGAATACTGGGTATTAATCAAGCGGAACAAGAAGACCAAAGAAAACCTTGAGACAAGCAACAGTTCAAGGCAAATGGCTTTTCTGCGACCAGAGTGGACAGGTATGACAATACAAATTGGCGGGGTCAGCGTAATTGTAATTCGAGATTTGGAAGGCGAATTTTCTGGTATGCTAATTGAACTGAAAGAGTTGATTTTAGATAGACGATTTCACCGGTATTTACGCGTTTTCCTTTGACCAATTTTGACAAACTACTGAAATGACACAGATGTGCTTGAAACCAATACCATTTTCAATGTGTAACACTATACTCCAAATAAGATGATAGCGGCTGGGCACCCAAATACAGATAAAGTTGCAGAAAAGTGTAAGGGATGTTGACGTAATACTCGCTTTGTAATACCACTAAGAGTGTAGATAAAGAGTTTCTTCTGGTAAAGAATAAAGATGAAGTCACGCAACATCTAGTAAATATTCAAACAGTAGTGTCGATTTCCAATTTGGATCCCGATTTCAACCAACAGTGAGGATGCTATGGAGACACTCGCAACGTATGAATGGTGGGTTTTCATAAAGAAAACAAGGTAATTTATATTAACAAGTCCGAAACAAAAGAATCAATCAGGCCCACAATGCGAGAGTTGTACGATGGATAGTAGAAAACGACTACCCATGATCCTGTTGACCTCTGGCCAGATCATCTTGCCGTTACACGATTTTGAGTGACCAAGGAACATCTTAGGAAACATGTCTCGACAGCAAAGATGCTATTCAACCAAAAATGGGTAGAAAATGACAAAATTTATCTAAGAAGTCTGTGCTAAATCTTATGACGTTCACGACATACGATCGCTAAATTACCAAATATTAAGAACACTAGCTTAAATTACTACTACAATGAATACTGTAACCTGATAAATTGAACTTCTAACACATGTCTGGCATTTTTACCAAAAATTTAGTGCGTAGATACTTTCTGGGACAGTCTTCGTTCAACTGAATATTGATTCAACTAACTGTTCATCGTTCAAACAAGCATTCAACGAAATCTAAAACAGTTATTCAGTGGATTCAGTTCTGAAACTCCAAGATCTAATCCAAAATCAGCTGAAATCAATGCTCTCGGGAAAAAAATAATCCGTTGAAAAATAAAACCCGCTATGTGAGAAACTTGTTTCCATTCGAAAAACAACCGACAAATCTTATCTACAGTCCCGATCCAGCCGACCGAGAGCAATCCCCTCGTATGGCGGTAAATCAACACCCAGTATTCTGAGCAATGATCGACAAATGACACCTCTCGCGAAGCGTGCTCGTTCGACTCTCTTCGCTAGAATCCATTGGACCTATGGATCTTCTGGTAACAGTAGGTGGTCGGCAACCTATTGATAGATCACCCGTATCACCACCGACCAACTACAATGTGCGGTCATTCCTGCAAAAAGACATGTGACTGTCGACGACCAGCGCTAGCTATTACGGCAAATGAACGAAGCCAGACAGTGGGTGTCGCTGAGAGACGAAACAGTTTTCTGGCAACTGCGCCAGCAGACGATTTTATATTATCTGAAACGCCATCGCGAACGCCGTTTGAAACATTTGTGTCGCCTTCCCTGAAGTTAACTGTGACGCAGTGCGTGACTAGTTGACCACCTCACACACACAAATGAGAATATGATCATGAATTCCGCATCATTAAGCCATCACCGCCATCATCCAGCGGACTATCGACATATAGTCGAATCCGCCGAATGGGACTCTAGAAATGACAGTTAATTTCTCGCCCGGGCCCCATGCGACGCAGCTCGCCGGCCAGAGAAGCGCGACTCATCGCCCGTGTCATTTACAGTGGGTACCGAATTGGTGGCGTCGCTTATCTGACGAAATTGATTGTCGCGATGTTTATATCCCGTATCTCGTAAGTAACTTTCGATAGGTTTTCACCTTTTGGACGTTTGTTGGGAAAATTGATGAGATTTATTGAAGGATGCTCGTAATTTACCTGAGATACATCAATTCGGTACCAGTTTAATGATCCTCAACGACAGTACAGATATGCGACAAGCAATCAGATCCTGATAACAATTTTGAGACATCTAAATTTCATATGCCATTTCTTTAAATTAAATCGATATATGATGACGGATCGTTCCATTTAAAATTTTTTGTAAGATTGTTCAATTTAAAGGCGTGCTTGAAATTGATTTTTATTATAATGCGTTAAGGCTCAAGTTCATGAAATGGATTTTTCATCAAACGCGAGACGATAATTTGGCAGATTCGAGACTCTATTTCAGGCACTTCAACGTTTTTTAGCTTTACTATGCGTTTTGAAGCTTCTTTTGTAAGGGCAACACTTCCTCATTTTATTCGCCTAACCTCATCAGGAGATGAACAATGGCCCGAGATCTTCATGACACAATGTGTTGGGTGTGTTGAGTGATGGAATAATATCCATTCGTATTTTAGAGCGAGTGATAGGTGTGTAAAATCATGTGTTCAGTAATCGGACAAATCCTCAGAATGTGATCGACGTGTAAGTACACTGCACCCTCTAACACGCATCTGTTAACAATTTCTGGGCCACTGAATATTCTTCAAGTCGAGCACTCAAAACTGAAGTCTGAATGAGCAAGTATATAAATCTGCTGGAACGAAAACTGTTTTAAGTTAGATTTAACGGAACTGCTCGTGTTTAATTTAAGTTGGAAATGCTTTAGAAGTGTTAGATAGGCTCTCAAACAATATTTTAAGTTAACCTTGTTGCACTGTGTAAATCCACCATCACGCTGATGAGTTAGCTAATGGATGTTCGTTTGAGTCGGTCCAAAATAGGCTTTCTCAGAAGATATTTCAAATTTACGCAATTTGAAATCACCGCCTTTTGTGATCTTTAATAGCATCCGTACTATTAATTTAAATATGACATATATCGGCGGACTAAATATGTAAATAGTAAAACCACCATCGCATTTTGTAGTGGCATCAACAACATCGCCTGTTGGATGATGGGATGACTGTCAACGTTACTTGAAATCAAAATGTAATGGCCTACAACATCCTTGCTGTTGTTGCCTTTGCGTTTAGAGACATAATCCAATTGAGTTATTTTAAAGGCAAAGGGGTAAAAGATAAATATGTTCGTAATCGCCGTATCTCCAGAAACTCATGCAGATGAAATGGAAGCAACATTTGCATTCACTATATACAGTATAGTTACTGGTCTGATATAATTACCAGACCCTATGTGACTAACTCTTCAAGTCGGCACTATCAGCTGAAGAGTCTGAAATCTGAACAGAAAGATCTTCCATCTGTCAACATTTTCAGTAATTTAATGGAATTTGCTGACTGTTACTTCCACTGACCCATCTCCAATGGAAAACACCATCACACTTGTAAGTTACGCCAACTAGCGTCGCTTAAGATCGTTAAGTGAGCCCGTTGATTTAAATCGGTGAAACTCGACTCTCAACAGCTACTTCAAGTCTTTCACTGGCTGAAGACCATCACGCTTATGAGAGGACCCAATAGCATCCGTACTATTGAGTTTAAATATGTTTATATATCGGCAATTCACTATTTCAAATATAATGAAGCCATGCACATTTGAAGTGATACCACAGGTTACCTGACGGATTTCGAATGGGATTTCTAGTATCAGCATTAGTGGAACCAAAAGGAGCTATTAAGTTGAACCTACACTATTAGTTAGATGAGTACCAATTTTCAGATGTCTATAAAATGGACTTCTATCTGTCTGTCTGGTACTGAAACCTGAAATTTCTATGGAGAGACACTATGACATCAGCAACCCCCTCTTCTGGAAGGAAGGAAACTCCCTACGCCACAAATGAAACACTTTTGTAACTCGATAACTAATTAAGCAAAGACACCAAATTTGGAATTTGAAAATTTTGGAAGCAAATGCTTCTTATGAAGCCTCCTTTTATGAGAAATTCTCTTACAAATGAGCAGGATTTCTACACTTTCCAGGCTAATCAAACAGGAAATGGAACCAGAGCTGACATGTAGGTGACACGGGGCAAGAAATGTTTCTATGATCAGACTAAAGAGGAAGGGCTTTATACATTTCTGCATAACTCGAAGATAAATCAAGCAAATGTGGAATTTGGCATGTAATTTTCTGTAGGCAAAGAACAAATCTATGGTATTCCAGACTCCTCTATACAAATCCAGGCAAATGAGAGCAATCATGAGATAGTAAAAGCTAATTGAGCAAATTTGTATGAGGATTTTGGAATGAGAAGCTGTTTCTACGTGGTTGGAACTCTCTGAGGAAACGTCAAACAAATCAAACACAAATTCGTTAAACATTATCTATATTGCAATTTTTATGCAGAAGGCACAGGGCAGCAAGTAATTCCTTCCCCCGTCTGGAAGACACTGTAAGCGTTATCTAATGCACGCAAAGGAATGCTAGATTTGGCGGGAAAATAATGGGATATTTCATCTCATTTGAAAAACCCGCATAACACCCTAGAGTAGCCTTCTGGTGCAAGGCAATATGATTGTTTACGCTCCTTTGGACAGGTACACGGGGGTAAATTTGCGCTGTTAAGAGTGGTATTTTTCTGTGTAACTTCTAAAACACCGTGATGCTGCATAACTCAATTAGTCAATCAAAAGAACAGAACAGCATCTAGGATTTTTGGAGCAAATTTATGTGGTTTGGAACCCTTCTATCTCTGGAAGGAGGAATCCCACCAAATGGGAAACACACACATTTCACCCATAGTAGAGGAACTGCAAACAGAAATCAAATTTGGCATGGAATACTGGAAGCAGACAACTCAGCACTCGACCTTCATGAAGTCAGAATCTCTTTAGATAAACTTCTCTAGTAGAATTTGAAGTTGCTCGCTGTTTCAATGTATTATTTTTGAATTTTTAAAGTGATCAGATAGTGATAACTTTAGAGCTCTGCTGGTTTCCCA